>JAPDSC010117661.1:0-40144 GCA_026290005.1 Latrodectus geometricus
GTTAAGCACCATCGATTAGTATGCAACTACGAAATCAGTACTTTTTTTTCTTATACATCGATCTTTTGATTCAAATGAATCTCCACCAAACACGGCTCAATAAAAAGAAAGTCAGCGAAAGATTTCAGCTGTCAGCGAATTGAAAATGGTTTGTATTTTTTTTTTTTTTTCGACGTCATATTTTCATCTTTGAAATGAATTTTAGATGAAATTAGAAAATTTCAAATGAAGTTGAATTCTATCCAAAGGTTGCTTGTCAAAACAGCCTCGCCAATTTTTAAAAACCCCGAATTAAAACCGCGCAGATTTCAGTTGCACTTTGCTGATTCAGTGCGAAAAATCAGAGTGTGAATTTGTTAACTTTTTTATAAGTTTTAGCTTTTGTTGATTGTTGTTTCTTCGAGAAAATAAAGGCTGTAAATTAGAGGTAAGATGGCTCTTTTTCTTCTTTTTTTTTTTCCTAAAAATAATTAATAATGTCATGAAATTGCACTGGTAATTAATGCTATTGGTCATGCGTTGAGTAAACGTAAAATTTTCTAATTAAGAAGATAGTGATAAAATTATACAGCGCAATAATTCACGGAATTGGAAATTATCATAAAAAAAAAATCAAGCATGGCATTTATGCTCAAATAAATGCTATTGCAAATATGTGCATACATTGCACAATTTCCGTTAGACACAAAGATAGGTACTTTTATTTAAGTGCAAATCATTAACATACAAAAAACTTCATCATATAATTTGCTTAAAACTCTATATATCATATAGATATTTTGTTGTTGTAAGTGGAAACGCTATTTTCATCTTTTAGAGTATGAACTGTTAATATTTTTTTACAGAGACAAAATTTTTCTAGTAAATCATTTTTTACACACTTATTGTTTATTATGAAGATGATATGGAGTATTTTTATAATTACGTTTAATTAAATAACTTTTTACTTTTTCAATATCTTGCGTATTTCCCCCAACAATGTAAGCAATTTACGCTTATTTTTTAACTAAAGGAATCTTAATGAATTATTACTTTTCACGATGTTTTCAAATGAATAAAACTAAATATTTCCTGAAATTTTTTTTAATTCAGAATTATATTCATTTAAAAACTTTAAATGAAATTATTGGGTTATATTAACATTTTAGAATGCTTCATGAAATAATCATTACATTTGAAGAAAATGTTGTTCATTCCAGATTTCTATATATTTTTTCTGCTACAAAAAATACCTTTGGGAAAAATTGATGAAACTGAAGCTTAACTATGACATCAGAAAAATCAATATGGTTTGTGAGGAAAACAGTATTTTCAATTTAAGTAATATTTCATATCAGAATTTTAAATGCTTAAATTTTAGATTTATTGTGTTCAGAATATAAGTGCAATACAAAAAATGGTGTCATTAATTGTTTTTAAATAACTAAAAAGTTTTAAGTCTTGCAAGTTAACATCATGTTTTATTTTTTTTTAATATCTTGTTTTCGGTATAAATATTTTCAAATATTCTGTGCCGATAAGGGGAAAAAATGAACCCTAATAATATTAATTAATCTAAGCAAAAACGAATAAATGAACTTTTATTGTTGAACAGTATAAGCATATAATTTATTTTTATCTGATATAATTTTAAGGGTAAAACTATATTTGAGGGTGCCCCCATAGAAAACTTGGCGATTTTTGTTTGGCTATTGATTTTATTGATGATTTTTGTTGGCGCTGAACAATTAATTGTTCTGTTGCAATCAGAACACGATTGGGTTTTGCCCAGCTTGGCAACCAACCGTAATCACAACTTGGCGAGAGTGGGGACACCCTCAAGTATAGGCTAACCATTTTAGGTTAAGTTTTTAACTATTACCTTAAATATTATATTCACATATTCATGCGATTTGCAAATACCATCCTTATCCCGATTTCTTACATGGTTGCTATTCTTTTGAAAGAACTTGTTCGTACCCATTAGGGTTGCTAACCTAACTCCAACATTCATCATTAACTGAAAAAATCGCCAAATGTAGCTATTCTGATCGTAATATGTATCACTTTTACCAAATAAAGTTCGCATGCGATCTTTTTTATGATTCGCTGTTTGCAAAGAAGATAATTCTTATGAATTACTGTATGTAAATATCGAAATTTCGCTTCTTTCAGTAAAGATATTTTTTAATTGCAAGTGTTATTACATTAAAATTTACTTTAAAACTATTTATTTATCACTATGTTTGCAAATTACCCAGATGATTTTTTGTTATTTCATGTTATAATGACAGTTATGCCACCGCGTTGCAAGTTATAATTTCAAAATAAATTAATTTTACATTGAATAACATTTTTCTGGAATATTTCCTGATTATTTTTTCCATTTGAGTTTTACATTTGCACTTTTATAGGAGCGTAATAATGTTTGATATATCACAACAGACTTTAAAAGATTCATTTTGTTTAAAATTTAGAACTTTTTTTTTCTTCCAAGAAACTTAATTTCTTCTTTAAATCTTTAAACATGGGTTTAATTTGGTGGAAAAGTAATGAAAAATTATTGATTTCAAAAGTATTTCATCATATTTTTAGACAACTGTTGAAAACTCTCTGTCTTCTGTTCTGAGAAATTAAAAATTGTTGAAATTCTGTAATAATTTCTGTTTTGCCTTTATTTGCAATGAACAGTCAATCGTCATGTTTTCTTGAATCAAGTGACTAGGTCGACACATGCGCAATGTTTGTTATCGGTTACATTTAAAGAACCATGAATTATATTCGGATTAGTAAATTGCTTTAAAATTACTTTGATATTAGGTCAACATAACTCATTTTTAACCTAAATTTTGTTTTTAAAGTTTCATTTGCGTTTACGCTTTGCTACATAATCAACATTTAATAATTTATAGTTATCTGAACTTAGAGATCCATAGCAAATGGAATAATAATTAGCACCGAGTGAAAATAATTTTTAGAATTTGAAATGTTCATTTCAGCTTTGAAATACCTTTCCAAGAATTTAGTTAATTAAAAATAGACATTAGGAAAGTTAAAATTAATTGTTCATCAAAAATTAATTGTTCATCAAAAATTAATTGTTCATCATTAATTAAAATTAAGTTAAAATTAATTGTTCATCAAAAATTAATTTTTTAGGTGGGGTTGATCAGGAATAAGATAAATCTTATGCAAATTTTCATTTTCTTTCATTTTGTTTATTAATCTATACCGATGTAACCTATCACAACGTTTCACATAAAAAAAAAAAGTATGAAATCACAAGTAAATGAGGAAAAATATCTAAAAATTTGTTTTATAACGTTGACAATTAAATAACTTAAAATTAAATTAGAAAAAAGCCGGTCTATGGCTAGCGTTCCTGACTCAAAGGCTGTTGATCCCAGGTTCGAATCCCACTTCAGGCATGAATGTTTTCTTTCTCAGTGTTCCTTTGTCCTGAGATGATGTATGAATATAGCTCGCCCTATTAAAGGGTTTGTGGTGGTGTGACGTGGGTAATGCTGTTCGTACCTCCATGACTTAATTCACAGTTTTCCACCGGGTAACGCTAAATGAGTAGCAATTTCTTGCCTTGTTGTGGTGATGGGTCAATCAATCACTCAGTGTCAGCCATTGGAAAAAAAAATTAGGAAAAATATCGATAGAAGTGTGAATCATTTTTTATTTTTAATAATTGTGTCAATTCAATTTTATTGATAAACTTTTACGTATTGATTAGAATGATATAATTGGTGAAAACAAAACTACGATAATGTTGCCCAAACTATGTTTCTTCTCAATTCAAATTGGAGGTTCAGTAAAAATATAAAGTTCTTCACAAGTATTTAGCGCAGATTAAAATATTTTCTAGAACTTCTCTTGTGTTTCTACTAATTAGTTAAAATGAATTTTTATACTTTTATATACAACAAATATAAAATAATGGAAGCGTCCTGATTATCAGTATTTTTTCATGAAATGTGAATTAAATTTAAAAAAAATAACAATCAGTTTAAATTAAAAATTAACAAAACTACCAACAACTAGAGACAGTATTATTATTTTGTACTTCATAACTAAGAGATTCAATACAACTTATAAAGCAATCAAAAACAGAAACTCGATGAGCTCTTTCACTTATTGGGAATTCCTAAAATGAATCTTTTAATTTCAGTTTAATTCTCAATTGCATAAAAAAAAAATTCTAAAGAGCCTCTCTAAGCAAAACGTAAACTACAAATAATAATAAAAAAATGGATTTTTTTTTTAATGAAAATCAGAAATATACAGGGTGCTTCAAAAAAATGTATACACACTTTGAACTTCCATAGAAAATTTATTTACCGTTCTACAAAGTTAAATTTCAGGAAAATAGAAAGCTGAAAGTCCAATGTAAATGAAACATAAATAACAAATGTTAATACTGTTCAAATTGGTGACCTGCAGCATCAATAGCTGTTCGAGGCCGACCTGAATGACCTTCATGCACATCACACACTGTTCCATGAACTTCGAATTTGTCTCGTATGCGTGTAATTGTTAATCTTGAAGGTGGTTCTGTATCATACTCCCTTCTCCACTGTCTTTGAACTTCATTTACATTCTCAAACTTCCAGTACCACTTAATAACCTGCTTACGTTCTTCAAAACTCAAACGTACGTCCCCCATGTTGATATTACAAATTCCAACTGATAATATAACATAGAGGGACGATTATGCTGGCACCTGGCGAAGAAATATAACATTAGCCTTGTAGAGCGGGAAAACTACAATAGTTTAAAGTGTGTATACATTTTCTGAAGCACCCTGTATATCTAAATATCAAAATTTTTTACAACTATGATAACATGTAATTTCGAATCTATTGTTTCTATGCGTCTGCTCAAATTCTGTTGATGAACCCCTCGTGATAAAATAGATTTATGTTTATGAGATGGTTTTTGATAAATTGCACAACGAATCGAGCGGCACCATTTGAACTTAGCCTTCAAACTGCATGACCATCGCTTGTTGAATTTGGTTGTCGCTATTGCATGCATATTTTACTTTTTCT
The DNA here is from genome assembly GCA_026290005.1 of Latrodectus geometricus. NCBI lineage: Eukaryota > Metazoa > Arthropoda > Arachnida > Araneae > Theridiidae > Latrodectus > Latrodectus geometricus. Next base: position 5,037 of record JAPDSC010117661.1, read on the forward strand.
TTTTAAGTGCCGCGGTGGCCTGGTTGGTTAGGGCGTTGTTCTCGTTACCAGAAGGTAATGAGTTCAAATCAGCCGAAGTATTATATTATAATAATATTAGTAGTAATAAGATCTGGGGCGCTGTAGCCTACTTGGTTATGGCGGCTGTTTCACAATCGCAAGGTTGTGGGTTCGATTACCCGCCAACCGTCGTGTTCACTAATGGCGACTGGGTCACGTAAAATATGTCGGGTCGCAAAGTCTTCCATGTTCCCATTCCAAGTTAATACCTCTGAGTGTGTTTGGAGCCAGGCTATGAGTCTTCTCTGGCTTCAATCCCTAAATTGGAAGACCCAGATGGGGTGCTGCCATCTATGAGCCAAAGTCGTACTTCCCCCCTGCTAGGGGAGTGCTCTCTTCATAAACGAAAGGCGCTCTTTTTGAATTTCATTCGCCCAATCCCTGACTGGCTGGCTTGGCTTCGCCAAGTGTCATAAGTAACAACAACAACACTTTTTTCAAGATATTTTCTGAGCGTTTTCTTCTAAGATAAATTATATAAGAGAATTAATGTAAGAAGAACAATTATATAAATTTGTTCATGAAAAAATCAAAGTAAATCATTCCTGCCATCGCTTGTGTACCTCCTGGTTCAATGAAATCCGTCAAGCTAAGTCATTCTTACATTCAAGATTGAGATCCGAAAATTTGCTCTTTCTTATAAGAATTAACTTGCAAATGAGTGTAAAAAGTTTGTTTTAAGAACTTTTTATTCATGCAAATTGCTTACGTCATCATTCCCACTTGTTTTATTGTAATGCGACAATGGTAGACATTTTTATGTATCTCACATGATTAAATTCTTACGCAAATTTCGTGTTGGATGAATCCATCATCCAAAGTCAGTAGCGAATCTTTTTTTCTTTAATCGATTTAATTAATTTTTCAATGAAATGTTTACTAAATGGTGCAAAAAGAAATGCATTACTAGTGTTTTCTCCTTTTCATTGAGTTTAATTGAAAATTTGGTTTTATATAATGTGTAAATTAATTTATGAAATTTTTAAAACATTTTTACACATTTTTAAGTCTGCTTGTTTTAAAGTGTTTGTCCAACCAAAAGAAGAAAATAAATAACTAAGAGGCTGAAAATATTTATTGTGTTGAAATCATTAGACATGTTTTGCACATGCTTTGTAAATTAGTTGAAAATCAATCCTATCGAAATTTTTTAAAAAATGCATGTGAAATTGGAATAAATTTCTGTATGCAGAGCACGTTTCTACCTCGTGGATTCCTGGATGGAATTTTTCTTTTACAATTTCTAACCATGTATTACTCAACTATATTTTCCTAATTTGCCCAATTCTTCTGGAGAAAAGTTGTTTGCACAAAGTAATGTGTTCGAATCGATTTCTTTCCTGGGAAAGAAAATCCAAGAGCTCAGCAAGAGATGAATAAGAAGCGTATCTTGGAGACGCTGACTCCCATATTGTCACCAGTGGTAGAAGACCTTTTTTGCCACTTTTTCATCCGGGAACCTTATCCCTCCCCCGCGGATGGCTTTCTGATGCATTTCGAACACGTCTCTTAGCAGAAGCTTCGGAAAATCGTATCTAAAACTGTCCTGAACTTTCGAAAGGTGCGTTTCGTCCACCCTCCTCTCTCTGTCAACCCCTCCCCCTTTTCTGAAAAAGTGAGATATGAGAAGAGGAGTTTGAGAAAAATATCTAGAAGGAGGGGGTGGGGGAAGATTTCAGATGACGAATGAGATTTTTTTTCCCTTATAGACAGAGAAAATGCGACTTTAGAAGGGGGGTGGAGTAAGAAAGAAAATGACCATCACGTTTGCAGGCGCGAGAAGTTCTAAATCTGGCGGACTTTACTTGCCGATATTATCCGCCACAGACACAGATGAATCGTTCTTAGAGTTGGAAAGAAAATATATAGAAATTTAGAGTTTTTGAATTGGGTGTTAGGCAAAGACTAGTGATGAGCAAGAGAGATATCAATTCCCGATTATTGTTACTTTCTATTTTTAAATTCATTGATGACAAACGAAAGATAAAATGTTTCAAAATATCCTTCATTACCGAAAAAACTTTTGTGAAAGCTTGAATATATTCACGCATATGAATTGTCTCCGAAAATCTTTATAAATGTTTTTAAATTTTTATTATTCAATGTTAATTAATATCTATAATCACAAAATTATTATTATACATTATATTAGTTTGGGAAAAAAGAAATCCATTATTTTTACGTGAACTTTATGTAACTTCTTTTGGATTCACTTTGTAAAAAGGTTTAAAACAGCTTTCATATAGATTTTTAGGTCTTGCGCGTTACGACTGCTGACATGCGGTTAACTTCGATCATTTTTGATATTTTATAGACATTTTCGACGGTGCTGTATCCACATGCGAGGTGCATCTCTAACATCAAAAATACCCGAACGGAATCGACGAAACAAAAATTGTACGTAACCGGTTGTTATAGTCTTATCTAGGACGATAAACACCTTTCACAATTTTAGCCACCCGGCTATCTTTTTCGCCTTTACAAGAGAAAAACGAAAATGTATCGAATTTTCTGTTTGTTGTCTTCCATTTTTAAAACCTTGTACTCGTAACTGAATGAATCAAACAAAACACCGCAAGAGGATATTTTAGTGTCAAATGTCACCTTTCCGACGAACATAAATCTGAAATTGTTTGTTAGATACCTCACGAGATATCGATCACTACAGACGTCTACCGAAAAAATAATGGATTACTTTTACCCCAACCTAATATCAAAATTATGGATTTGTATTATGATTAAACTTCATATTTTATTCTTAAGAAATAATATTTTTTAGATACTTTGTTCATAAAATAATAAGCACGCCTTATCATAATAGATTACTTTACATCAATTTTCTCTTTGTTTTCAAAAGCAAACTTTGGTTTTTTTGCTAAAGGCAAGATATATCTCTTCTCTTGCCTTTACAAATTTTCCTTTTTTCTTCTAAGTTTTTCCACACACATCTTCAAAAGAATTTAGCTTTCCCGATTACTTTTTGGAAGAGATAATTTTTCCCCACTTATCTAAAAAAATGTTCTCGGACTTCCTTCGAACGCAACGTTTTACTGATTTGTAACCATCAATGATTTTAATTGATCGAAAGTATTGATTCCTAAACCGGTCATCCATTATCGAAAATAATTTTTCAACACAACTAAAATAGTCCAAGAAGATTTCATTCCTTTTTGATGCTTCATAAATTTTTGACGAAACTTTTCTTCACTTAGTTTCAATAGCAAACATTTGATATTGTCATATTCTCTAAACTTTATCCTAACAAATGATGAATAAAAGCCCAACTATACTTCATAGTAGGAAACTCAATATTTTCTAATCAACGTTTCATTACTATCTTAACAAGACAGAAACATACTACTTCAATATAGAAACTGGCTCTCTTCAACAAACATTTCCAAAAAAGGAAAAATTCTTTTAGCATTTTAATGGGACATTCAATGAAAAACTGCATGCCCTTTCATTGATTTCGTATTATTTAAATGAGCACCAAACGACAGAATGTACTTTTTGTATAACTTCTGTTTTATAATTTGGTTAAAGTGAACATTACATGTAGCTGACAGGAAGAAATTCCTAAGTGTAGTTTATGTGTGGTGACTTTTATTCGATGCCAACAAAATTCATTAAAGGCAATTAATTCTCAAATATAAATTAATTTAGCTGTGAAACAAAAATGTGATGATTTCTGGGTAATTTTTGAACAACAAAATATACTTCTTATTCTAATTTGCATTTCAAAAATTATTTAACTGAAAACTTTATTTTCTGGTATTATTATTAAACCAAAATCTAAGGAAAATAATTTTATTCATTTAGTATCCATTAGGGTAAACAATTTTAAAATATTGCCATTTTTTCTCTTATTATTCCTATTTTTCTGAAAGAAGCAATTTAGGTGCGTTAGGTTTGTTAAACAAATTCCGAAATTTGTTTCATCCTCAGCTTGGCGCTAAATGGCTATATGGTCACAGTGAATATAATATTCACTTTGCTAATTACTTTTTTGTATGCCCTGTATTATCATTTTAAAAAACGTGAAAAAGTTAATTAAAATATGTAACATTGCAATATTTTGTGGAGGAAAATATTGTTACTGTAATGTTTCTAAAATTAAAACATTAGATATTTCTTTTTAACTGGGACATATGTTTCGTACTCCAGGGTCTGTCATGAAAACAGATAAACTGAAGGCTTTGGCTATCATGTTTATGGTCTGACCCTGGTTTTAGTTTAGATAATTTTGTTATAAAAGAATTTCATACATCTTCGAAAAGCTTAAGATATTAAAAACTATACGATTTTTAAATTGTGTAAAAGACTTAATTTCATATTCAATTATGTTGAAAAATTTTCAAACACTTAGACAAAATTATCATCATTTTAAAAAATACGCTCTTTATATACAGTCAAGAATCTACTGAATGCAGGTTTTCTACATTAATGTTTGATGATGTTGATATTTTCATCATTTAAGGATTTGGATATAATTACAGATACATTCATTTAAAAGTAATAATGTACACTACTGGCCATTAAAATTGCTACACCAAGAAGGCGACATGCCACAGAAGTGAAATTTATACGAAAGGAAGAAGGTGCTGTAATATGCAAATGATTAGCTTTTCAGCGCATTCAGACAAAGCAGGCGCCAGTAGCGACACCTACATTGTGTTTAAATGAGGAAATTGTTCAGCCGGTTCCTCATACACAAATTGCATTTGAACGTTGTTGCCTGGGGAAACGTTGTTGTGATGCGTCGTGTAAGAAGGAGAAATGCGTACCAGCACGTTTCTGACTTTGTTAAACGTCGAATTTTAGCGTACCAGGTTTGCGGTTTATCTTATCGCAGTATTGCTGCTCGCGTCGGTCGAGATCCAATAACTGTTAGCAGAATATGGAATCGATGGGTTCAGGACGGTAATACGGAACGCCTTGCGTGATCTCAACGGTCACCTATCACTAGCAGCCGAGAAGACAGGCATATTATCCGCATGGCCTTAATGGATCGTGCAACCACGTCACGAGCCGTGAGTCAAGAAACGGGGTCGTTTGGAAGACAACAAGTGTCTGCACGAACAGTTCGACGACGTTTGCAGCAGCATGGACTCTCAGCTTGGAGACCATGGCTGCGGCTTCCCTTGACGCTGCGTCATAGACAAGAGCGCATTCAATGGTGTGATCAACGACGAACCTGGGCGCACGAAAGGCGAGACGTCATCTTTTCAGATGAATCCAGGCTCTGTGTACAGCATAATGATGGTCACATCCGTGTTTGGCGGCATCGTGGTGAACGCACACTGGCAGCGTGCATTCGTAATCGTCATACTGGCCCATCACCTGGCGTGATGGTATGGGGTGCCATTGGATACCCGTCTCGGTCACCTCTTGTTCACATTGACGGTGCTTTGAACAGTGGACGTTACATTTCTGGTGTGTTATGACCCGTGGCTCTACCCTTTATTCGAGCCCTGCGAAACCCTACGTTTCAGCAGGATAATGCCCGACCACATGTTACCGGTATTGTACGTACCTTCCTTGATACGGAACATGTTCGGCTGTTGCCCTGGCCAGCACGTTCTCCAGATCTTTCACCAATAGAAAACGTCTGGTCAATGGTTGCCGAGCGACTGGCTCGTCATCAAACGCCAGTCACTACGGTTGTTGAATTGTGGCATCGTGTTGAAGCTGAATGGGCTTCTGTACCTGTACATGCAATCCAATCTCTGTTTGACTCAATGCCCAGGCGTATAACTGCTGTTACTACTGCCAGAGGTGGTTGTTCTGGGTACTGATTTCTCAGGATATATCCAGCCAAATTTTTTGAAAATTTAATCACTTGTTATTTCTAGTATAATATATTTGTCCAATGAATATCATTTTGTTATCTGCATTTCTTCCTGGTGTAGCAATTTTAATGGCCAGTAGTGTATTTATGTATTATGAAAATGTCAACATATCATGGAAATACTTAATCAGACCCTCTGAAAATTCCCAGAATTTGTTTCTTGAAAAACTATAAATGTAAAATTCACGTTATTACTCCTGGCCTTGTAGGTATTATATTGTCATAACAGCCTATCTGTTATGACACTATAACACCCACAGTGCCAAGATACGCCAAAACATCACAACAATGCCTATACAACACAAAAACATGTCTTAATTGTGTTAGCATAGTTGTGTTGTATTGCCTACACAACAATGCCAACGCAATAATGCTCACACATTTTGAACAAGACAGGATGTTGCAAGTTGCCGCTCTTTGTAAAATAATATGGCAGTAGATACCATTCACTCGTTATTTTAGAAGCATTTCTATTTCGGCCCCCATTGTTAACTGGACCACCTATCTTATTTCAGGAAGGACAATATTTGACGCTCGTGAGGCCACAACATCCAAAACTGCGGGGACAACTTCATTCATCTAACTGACACACAGACAACAAGCCAATAGACGGTGAATCTTGTGGTTTTAAAACTTTTAGTCCAGCTTTTATGCATCCTATTCTATCTTCTGAAAAAGTCAGATCAGTAAATTTTTTAAGCCCATATTTAATTACCGGAAGGATATGCTTCACACTCATTGGAATAAGTTACAGATCGTTCTCTAATGGGAACGTGGGGTCATGTGATCTAATGATCACATGTCACCCACGGCATCTTAAGATGGGACACCACAGCTAGAAACAGGATACCATATAGTTATTTATTAAAGGTAGGAAAACTGCTAAGAATTGTTTTGCGAAATCCGCCCATTGTCACTTCCGTTGAAGCCATTATAAATGAATTAATTAATAAAGGATATGTAATTATATATCCATAAATAAAAGGACAAGAAGGTGAAATGTCAACATCCAAACATGACTATTATTCATCACTATAATGCCAAAAACCGATAACTTAAAAAACAGATATGACATCCAGTGTCTTAATAATGTCAGTATAAAAATCGAATCTTGTTGAAGCTGTGAGAGTCCGAAACATTATAAATTTTGACTTCTTTTTCTCTATACATACTCTCTCTCTCTCTCTCTCTCTCTCTCTGCAAATGTAGACATGAAGTTTGGTGGTTAAATTACTCTGATAGTCATCTGTAAAATGAGTATGTTAAATCTAAAATACTAGCAAAATGCCCAAACTGTAATGATAACGATCCTGCCAATTTCAGAAACTTCAAAATATATTTTTTAATGCAAAAAAATAAAAATAAAAAACTACAAAAAGTTATAGACAAGGATTTAAGATTGTAAAAGCCGAAAATAAATTTAACTCCCTGGAGAATTGTTTGGTTGATTGATTGATTTTTGACAGGAGATAAAAATGATATTTGTTTGACAGAAACAAAATACGTTTGATTGAGCATTCGGGTACAAAAGGAAAAACACAATCTGTGTGTATGAGAAAAATAAATAAAAAAAGATGTTTCCGTAAAAAAAATCATTAATTGAGAGTTAGTTTGGTTTCCCCAAATAGCCAGCAACTTAGTGCACCTTTGAGAAATCGAGTCAATAAGGCTATCCTGAAGGAGGGAGAAGAGCTCTTTCTCCAGTTCTTGGGGAGTTTTTGGGAGTGGCAGCGTCCAGCACTAGAAAGCTCTAGGTCACCTGACTAGAAAGTAGCAAATATGCTCTATTGGGTTAATATCTGGAGAACACGTTGGCTATTCCATTCGCAAGATTCCTTCCTCCAAAAGGAAATCATTCTCCCCAATGTCTCCTGCAAGTGTCGTCCATTAACCTGAAGTTATGCTGGTGCAACGTAAGGGACTACATTACCTCTGAGGACCTCATCCTTATATCTGTGATCTGTCAGAGCATTATTTCAAATGATATGGACATCAGTATGCCCACTATTGGAGATGCCAGCCTAGGCCATCACTTCCCCAACCATCGCCAAATCTGACATTCTCGTGCACAAAGCCGGATTTTTTTTAGTGATGTCAGAGAAGCGTAGATTCCCTCCAGACAAAAATACGCCTATCATCAGGAGGGAGATAAAAACATTACACATCAAAGAAAAGAATATCGCACCATTCATTTTACCGCCAATTTACATGCTTTGTTGTCCACTCCCTGGGGGTACAACATTGGGAAGGAGTTACTGAAGAAGAGTGACATTCATATTTCGGTGTTTCCAAACCATTAGCGTAAAGGAGGATCTTAATTTGGCACTGTTACGTGTTTATAACCTTGGCCTGAACTTTAGCCTGCATTTATAATCTTCAAACACAGTTTTAAATCCTGTAAATCACGTTTTGTGAAATTCTAATGCCTTCAGGTAATTCGGTTTGTATTCAACAACTCTTCAAGCTTCTGATTCGATTAAATGACCTCGTTGAGATATAACACTCTTTAAAAAAAACACACTTATTGAATATCGATCATTCTTTTCCGATTTGCCTTACATTAATTTAAAAACCAATCGCGGGCGCAGAAGTGCCGTCCTCGATGTTAAGCTCAAAATGTGCACATTAAAAACTAAAATATTAAAAAAATTGCATTTGTGACTCTTCTTCCAATTCATGCAAAAAATTTCCTTTAATTGTTTTGAACAGTGTAGAGATCTATTCAGTCACCAAATCATATGCTCAAATGACAACAAAACTCAGATATGCTGTATAACAAAGGATGTTAGTGCTAGTGTTAATACATATGACACTTGGCGAAATCAGAGGCTGAGCGAATGAAGTCCAAAAGAACATCTTCCGTTTTTTAACAGAGCACCCCTTACGAGGATCGATATATGACTTTGGTTCATAGATGGCAGCACCATCTGGATCTTCCAATTTAGAAATAGGAAGCTAAAGAAGACCCAAAGCCTGGTTCCAATCAACTCCTGAGGTATTAATTTGGAATGGGAACATAGTGGACATTGCGACTACGACATATGTTATGTGTTCCTACCATAAGTGAATATAACGGTCTTTAGTCTGCAGGGAATCGAATCTACAACCTTGCGATTGCAAGGCTGACGCCCTAACTAATTAGGCTACTGCTGCCCATTTACCTGTATAGTTAAAAAACTGAAGAATAAACTTCATTTGTTAATGATTGGTTCAGTTGCATTATGAGTTTTCCAACCAAAGTTCTAGACTTACGGATTTTGTTAACCCTTTCAGTACTGTATTGTAATGAACTAAGATGATGACGAGTCAAATGTACCCAAAGTGTTAATTGTATATAATGTCTATACTTTCTATTATGCAAATTTACTTTATATAATAGACGCTCGTTTTCACAAACATGGAAGGACTAGTAAAATAGTTCTTGAAATTGAAATTTCATAAAATGAAAGAATAACTGTCCCAACTTAAAACTATTTTTACCACATGGCTCTTTCATTATAATTAAGTAACTAGTAAACAATTTTTTTTTTACTTTTTTCTTACATTTTTTACCTTTATATTATTGATGCATAATCAGGCAAGGTAATCACTTTTTCAAAATTGAATTCTTAAAATACCTTTTTTCGATGTAGGGAAAGCATTTGCTGTTGTTTCCTAAAGATTGGTGTACTTGTTTTATAGAAGCATGGCTAATATCTCTGAAAGTTCTCTTGCATTCTCAATCTTTGAGTTCTCATAACGGCTCAATGACTTGATTTCAAGCACGTAGGTCCAAATGACATAGATGTTGTTTTTCCTGCAATATCGTTTCCTGTATACATTGAAAAAAACATTGCACCTCAATTTCGCTAGGCAGTTCTAGGACTTTCGAAAGAATTATACGATGTTTTCACTTCGAAGAAATTCCACTGCTTCAAAAAATCTTGGAGAGCAATACCTGAAGGCGACGCCTAATTATAGAGTTTATAGTCTATACACATAAATCACCCTAGGATAAATAAAAAAAAAAAGATCTTCGATTAACTTCGATTTTGAGCCATTTTAGTCTTAGAATCAAAACTGCCTTTTATTCATTGAATTGATATCTAATATTTTAATTTGTTGTTCACAATTCAAGTTTCTAATAATAATGTTCCTCAAAATTTCTCAACTATAAAATAAAAAAAATGGTACTTACGTATTAACGCCACCGCAACCTTTTAAGCCGATTGAATTTTAAAGAAATTTCTTTATAATCAGAAAATTTCTCTTTATAATTATAAATAAACTTTTCATAATTAATAAAATAATTTTTTAATTATAGGTTAAGCGTTACTTCTACTTAAGTTTTGGCGCGAAAATAACTGAGGTGGCTTTAATTCGTAAGTACCTAAAAAGTAAACAAAAACGAATTTAAAATCAAAGGATAAAAAATAAATGTAAAGTTAGGAAAGCGAGTTAAAAAGATTTTTTAAAACTTTAATTCGTAATAGGAAATTAAAATTATTATTGCATCTATTGGACCATGTAAGTGACCAGCCACTAGTTCATTAAATCGTGAGTGTTAGTAAATTATTGGTTCATAAAATAGAGCACCATCTTTCTATATTAATTGTACAGCGAAATCCCTTATAAAGATTTATTTTTCAATTTGTTATATGGCTCTCAACGAACAATTAACGCAATCCTGAGGTTCTTCATTAGAATCAATTTCTCATTATTTGGTCATGACCCTGCATTCTTTTCTCTGTTCTTTATTTCCCTTTGCCATACCAAATAAAGAAGTAACTGTTGAAGGGTTCAGTAATTCTTAAAGATCAAGAACTTGCCTGGAATTAATCATATAAGACAAAAGCTGTTGTTCAGACTGGGGAGGAGAAATCGAGATTTACACATTCTGGAACAAAAATTTAGGAATCATTGATTGCTACGCTCTTGTTCATATCTTCAGCAGTTTATGAATCGTCAGATTGCAACTCACATTTTGTAGACATGCTGTGTTTTAAAAGACGGTGCATTTATTTTACAGAATCTTCTGCATTTGAAGTCTATCAAAAGCAAATAAAGGGTGGGTGACATAATTAGGCAGCAGGGGGTGTGTGCCTTTAAGCGTCTTCCTTTTTACCTCACCCGATGCAATTACCGGGGCAGTGGCCATTGACAGCTCATTTTAAGCAACACCCTTCCCTAATAGCATTCTGCAAGCAGAAGGACAGAAGTAAACGAATCACGGCCCGATTCAATTGTTGTGAAGGCTCCGCTGCTAACCCTAATCTCCGAAGTCAGTCACATGGAGCGTTATTTACGAGAACATCTCTGCGAGCCCCCCGGGGGGGGCGAGCGAAGGAAATGGAAGGGGGGGAGACGAGAACTTTGTGTGCCCTGATTACTAGCGAGTGCCCGATTAGCCAATGAGATTTGTTCCTTCAACCGATAATGAGGGAATGTGCGTCAATCATAGAACGAGGCCCGCTTTTAAAGTTCGTTAGGCCTAATTGCTTTTGTTTGGTGACTCGGCACGTGTTAAGGGGTGACTGGAGGGGGGAATAACGACCTGGCCCTCTCCTTCTTCCTCCGAGTCTGCTGTTTCCCAAGCCCGGAGTTATTCCATAAGCGCTCTCTTCACTTCGTTTCATTTGTTTTTCTTAGATGTCGTCCGGGAAATCTCGAGAGGGTTGGCGCAAATATGATTGTTCCATCTCCCCCTACCGCTGTCCCGTTCCATTTTTTTTTTTCCTTCTAGCGACTTTCTTCCGCAGTTACAAGTTTAGTTTCTTTAAAAATAGACTCAAGTGTCTGAAATACTATAATTTATTCTACGAATAGTTCCTACTACTACTTAATTGTAAACTTTGGATGATTCATTAAATAACATTCCAAACATTCAATTAAAAAAATGAAGATCTGATAAATTATCATCGAAATAAAGAAATTATTAGAGTAAGCAAAGAACAACCAAAACTACTTTTAATAATCATGAATATGTATGTGATAATAGTTAATAAACTATTATTAACTAATATCACACGCACACACATTCATTCATGATTAATGAGGGTACATTAGAAATAAAATATATAGAACTATATATAAAAAATATGAGCTATATATATATATATATATATATATATATATATATATATATAAAATATAAAACAGAACTATGAAATGAAATGTTTATTTCATGTTTTATTCACCATATTTTAGTAATAATTATAAATTCTGTATGATTTTCTTGTGTAGTTATCCTAAGATCTTAATACTTTTAATTCACGTACAATAGAAAATATTTAATTAGATATTTAGAAATATAAAGTGTTTACATCATTTAATGAAAAGAAGAATTTTGTGAAAGACTTTTTAGTTTGCAAAAAGTAACTTTCCATTCCTTAAAATGCTGCTTTTTTTTAGCGAAAAGCTAAGGTGTTAAACATACGTTATTAACTGAATAGAGAACATTATAACTGATTGAGGGATGGGTAACATACATGCTTTATATAAAAATCTTCACATAATAGCTTCTTTAATAATGGTATTCTAATGGAGAGAAAGGCAGGTAAAATTGAACTACAAAAACTGCGTATAGTTATTTCTGAAGAATTAATTAAGTTATGAAAAGATGTCATGAAGGGACACTTAAGTATGAAAAAAACCAAGGATCGATTACAAGATATTTCTATTGGCCGAAATGTTCCAAGGAAGTAGAGGCATTTGTAAAAAGTTGCGATCCTCGTCAAAGAAGAAGGAAACGATACAGAAAAAAAGGAAATGATAAAAAAAACTTTTTTTTAACTCTAGCGCCTATATTTTCCGAGATATTCTCTAAAATAAATATTGATGCTGTTAATCCGTTACCGACATCGAAAATTGGAAAAAAAATGTATCATCATTGCTTTGTGTATATCTTCAAGATATCCCTAAGCTGTAACTGAAACAGACATATCTTCAATAACTATAACAGATGTATTTTGCAAATTTTTAATCACGGTGGTTATGAAATAATATAAATTTTTACATAATGTAATCTAATTAATTAAGGAACTTCCTTTGTTAGTATTTTGACTGTGGAATTCTTAGAAAGATTCGGAACTACATATGTGAGAAGTTCTATTCACATTATTCGCGAGCTACATTGGCCAAAAAATAAACAAAATATCCTTTCCTTTTTCCCCCCCCCCTTCATCCCTACATAATTTGTGAAAATAGACTAATCCGCAATTATTAAAATTTGTTCTCTTCTAATTTTAGGAACGACTAATTGACTATATATAACTAAATCTCCCGAAATTCTCTCCTTATGTGATATTAAATCATCCATATAATGTTTTATTCACACACACACACACAAAATATTTCCATTAAGAAATATTTCCTCTGCCACAGAGAGGTAAACTCCTTTGAATAGCGCCATCTAGCGAACGACGCGTCAACATAACACACGTAAGTGATACGTCTATATTATTTAAGATATTGTTTTTCATTTTGAAAACACGCTACCAATTGCAGAGATTGTTCCGGGTGAAAAAGACGATCAAGTGTAAACAGCACAGTGGCACAATGTAGCAGATGTTTAGTATTTGTGATTTTTTTTTTTCGTGTCACGTTTTTTGTGTTAAATAAATTTGCTTGTTATAAGTGCTTGTTCATTGTGTCTATGGTTTATGAGACTAGCCACTAATTCGTAAATTAGATATTCATAAAAACGAGCGTCTACAAGATATGTTTATATAATATTTTCAAATTCTGATTTCTACATAATTTTTGAAAAAAAATTTCGTTTAATGTATTAAAATACAACTTTTTTTCCAAATTTAATTTCAGTATCTTTATTTTGATAACGTATAATTTTAATGTATATTGTATTTTGATGTTTATTTAATAAAAAGACTTATATTATATTACATTATATTTAATCAATGTTATTTTTTGTCTTATGAATATTTTATAGGAGTATAAAAATTTGTTTTCCTCTATGAAATAATATAAAGCAAATAGTTTAATATATAGCACAAACTATATTAGAATAATTATATTCAAAATGAATAAAATGATATTTAAAGGCCGCAGTGGCCTGGTTAGTTAGGGCGTCGTTCTCGTTACCGAAAGGTGGTGAGTTCAAATCCCGGCTTAGCCGAAGATCCGTCATGTTCACTAATGGCGTCTGGGGCACGTAAAATATGTCGGGTCGCAATGTCCTCCATGTTCCTGTTACAAATTAATATCTCTGGGGGTGATTGGAGCCAGGCTTGGGGTTTTCCCTGGTTTCAATCTCTGAATCGGAAGATTCAGATGGTGCTGTCATCTATGAGCCAAAAGTCGTACTTCCACCTTCGTATGAGAGTGCTCTATTCAAAAAACGGAAGACGCTCTCTCTCTGACTTCATTCGCCTAGTCTCTGACGAGCGGGCTTGGCGTTGCCAAGTGTCATCACAAACAACAACAACAAATTTGTTTAAATTGTTAATTAACTTTCCAACAAAATAATTGGAAAGTTAATTATTATAGATAGTAGTAATTAATAAAATATATCCAAATGTAATAAAAATATAATATAGTTGAAAATATCTCATTAATGAGTTCAGTAATTTAAAATAAATAATCGCTTATAAAAACCAGTAAGGAATTTGTAAATTCAGTAATACAAATAATTTTAATAAAAATATGTGAGAGATCAATGTTAAATAAATCTGTTTTTCTTTTCACAGTTTTTTAACACGTTATCACTTTTCACAATAAGGAAAGTAAATTGATACTATATTCTCCGTGGTCGGTATTTTATCACGTGACTAATCTGACCAATCGACGGAAGCACCTCATTGCAGAAAATCACATTGTTGTGTAGTTGTAATATCCTTTTATCACAAGCATAGTTTTGACTGTCTTATTAATTATGTTTGTCTCCTTTCTTTATTTTTTAAACTTTAATGGGATTATAAAATAAAGTTTTTCTTTCCCGTAAAGTGGGATTTTGAAGGACATTGAATTTAAATCTCTGTGTGGTATTTGCTCTTATTTGCAGTGTAATTAATAGTTTATATTTTTGCAAAACCTGGTAATAATACAGAACTAAGAATTCATACGACTTTCAGTGAAATTCAAAATCTTTATTAAGGAAAAATAAATCTATATATTTCAAAAATAATTCGATTCGATGAAAATAAGAAGATTTTAGAATAGTAAAGGAAATAACAAAATATTATTAAAAAATTACATGCTTTTAAAAAAAACATTTAACTAAGTTTAATGAAATATAATTCTACAAGTTTAAAACATTTATATGATTTAAATTCTTTAATATGAATAAATTATAAGATGAATGACTTGTGAAATTAAGTAATAAAGTTTTATAGAAAAAATAATGCCTTATATGTTACAAAAATGTTTCATATTTAAGAAAACTGCTATACAATGACTTTTGGAAGAATATTTCTGAGTACTTTTAATAATTAAAAATTAAGCTATAGTCCCTTAACGCTTTCATACGAATTATATAAAATATTTTCTTACAAGAATCATACAGGTTATGTATTAAAAATGAAAATTATAATAATTCATTGATTGGGGAATATGGATTTTTAATCATTATTGTCATCGAATTAACTCATATAACAATATGTAAACTTTTACATCTGAAATAATTATAGTTTATACACTGGTTTTGTATCCTATGCTGGGGAATTCACAGAAATACACTGCTGACCGTCAAAATTGCAACACCAAGAGAGACAAGAGATATCACAACAAAATTTATTATATAGATAACATATTGACCAAGTATCAAATGATTAAATTGATAGACTTCTATGAAGTGTGATTCCTGCCAAAATCAGTAGCCAGAGTTGCCATTGTTGGAGATCACCGCTGCCACACACTTGATTCAAAGAGACTTTGGATGTGTTCTTGGAGTACAGTAGACCAAGCAGCTAACACACGTTGCTAAAGATGATGTGGTGTGGCAGCTGGATATAATCTGGGTCAATCGTTGAGCAACCATGGACTACGTGTTTTCTATCTGCAATGATCTGGAAAGCAAGCCGAGCAGGGAAGCAATTCAATCTGGCAATTGCCGAAGAATCCTTGGACAATGTGTGCCACGTGTGGTTGCGCATTATGCTGTTGAAATATGAATGTGGCAAAGCCTTGAAGGGAAGAAAGAGTAACTGGCTCAACATCTTGGAGATATAACGCTGTCTGTTTAAAATAATGGTAATGCGTACTAGAGGAGTGCGAGAGTGATATATAATACTGCCTCATACCATTATACCCGGTGAAGGACCAGTATGGCGTTACATAACGCAGCTATTCAGTAACCTCTCTCCACGGTGTTTCCAGACTCGAATGAGAGCATCGTGGTGTTGCAAGCAGAAGCGTAACTCGTCAGTAAAGACAATTTCATTCCATTCTGCCATCCACATCCTTCTTTCATCGCCCCATTGGCGGCGGAGACGTCTCTGGTTTTGCTTCAAGGATAGACGAAGCAATGGACGTCTTGCGAACTGACCACTCTGAATGGTATGCGCAAACACTAGATGATGCGTTACAGGCTGAGTAGGCTGTGCTATGGTTCGTGATGTGGTTGAGTGATTCGTCACTGTTATGCGCACAATTTGCCTGCCATCACATGAAGTGGTACACTGAGGTGGATGCGATCGAACACGTCGGTCCGTCTTACCCTTCTGCATCCAACGATCACATATCCGCATTAAAGTTGTTTCGTTTCGTCCAACACAATTATCACTTTCCCTGATAGATAATCCACAATCTCGGTAGGACTCTATCCATCCTCTGTCGAATTCGGATACTTGATCAAATAATGATTTTTTGTCTGCGAGGTACAATTGATCGTTTTTTTATAATAATAATAATAATAATAATAAAAATAAAAATAAAACACAATTGCTGAATTTGAAATCGTCGAAATCTCTAAGCCTTAAATAGCGCTTTGAAGTAACGCCACATTTGCGCGTTATGTACGTCTAAACTGAAATTCTCTAATCATTTGGATATCTCACCACCGCTAATGCATGTAGTAAATTTCATGCTTGCTTCAAGGTGTTGCATTTACAGTACCCAGCATAATATTTTTTTTTATTTGCTTTACTCATTAAAATTGAAAAAATGATTTCATAATTATTTGAAAAGATTTATTATTTTTTCCATTAAGTATATTGTATTGTATAGCAAAAAATATTTCAACTTCATTTGGTCCTTTATTCTTTCACATCCAAAATTTTAAGAACATTCAAACTGACACTTCGAATTTTATTTTACTGGCAAAATAAAATTCGAAGTGTCAGCATTTCTATACTTAAAATCGAATTATTAACTTATTACATAGGCATGCCAATTCGTCAAAAGAAGACGTATCCCAGGTGTTTAAAAGCACCAGATTCACAGAAACTCAAATTCTGGTGTCTGATAGTTTTGGTTAAAAATAATGTTCTTGGTATTATAGTTTACTTATCTTTGTTATTGATGACAATGAATTATTTTATTGGAATATTTTTATTTTATCTATATATATATATTCTCAAATTTTAAGCTTAATTTATGTTATATAATTATTTTATGTTTATTATCAATAAATAAAACTTGCTATTTTTATATAAGTCTAATTATTGGCATGTTATTAGTTTCTTAAAGGTTCTATTAATAGAATGAAATACTTAATTGGTATTTAAAACCATACCTAGTGTTTTTAACTGCATTGAAATTTAATATTTGTATCTCTGCTTATCGTTATAACTCTATGGCAATTAGCCTAATGGTGGGTGGTGTTGGTAACATGACATCTGCCTACAGATACTTAAACCATGATAGAGACTGACAGTGACACATAATGAAATTTTATTAAAGGCGCAGAAACTTGATGAGTTAGTGTTTCCCCCCCCCCCCACACACACACACATCTGTCCCACGGGTAATATTCTTGAAAATATATCTTTTTTTAAAACAAATAAATATTGATTGTACCTACTCATCTGACAACGGTACTTATACCATCGATTAAGTAAAGTAAGTACAATGATCGCGTGCATATTTTACTTTGTTGGTACTTCAAAACAAGGACAACTCGAGATAAAAGGAGCTCCAAATTATCAAGTACAAATAGGACACAACGGACTTCATTAATTTTAGTTACATTTTTAAAAATTGACTTTGGGAATAGTTAGAATGGTAAAGGGTTAATGTAACAATGCAATTAAAAGAAAGCACAGAGGAGTACAACGAGTCAAAAGCATATAATTGTGAACACATTTAGATGTATCAGGCATAAATTGTGCATACTGTTGGTTATTGGCGAAGATTTCTTTCCGCCAAATGTTTATAATAATCAAATTAAAAGTAAAGAATGTTCTTTTGAATCTCGTCCCACTTTGTGAAAACAATAGTCTGAAAAGCCTTCAGCATGTCTGGCGTAGAAAACAATTGCCAAACTCGCAAAATGTGTTTACCTTTCGTTTTATCCCTAATGTTGTCGGAAAAGCCAGAACTAGAAGTTGAGGGCGTTATTTTAAAGCTTAATCTGAAGTGCTTATTCTCCAGGTTTAAGGAAAGAAAACGCCTCTTCGAGTGGCTCAGAAAACATAATTAATCGCCGCTTTTGTGCCTCGGGCAGACTGAAATCGTAATTGAAAAGAAATTTTTAATCGTTATCGTCTCGAGAATTTCAAAAGAGCAACTGAATTAGAATTGAAATCTGTCTCGAAAGAATCTTTTGTGCCAATGCAGTTGACTTAAGGTTTTCTTGATTTCTGCGTAATTTCATTTGAGGAAGACGAGTTCTTAGGATGACTGGGGCGAAGTTTTGGAAATTATGCAAATGAGTAGTTCACTCCTTGCTAAAGGGGAGAAAAGTTGATAAGCATGAAAGTTCTTATAATTAAATGTATTTGCTTAAGATTCTGACGTGTATTATTTTTCCCAGATTAGATTGATGTAATTTTGATTGGGAAAGTGTGTAAATTGATTTCGATATATTATTTACTGAGTTTCCTAAGGAAGGAAAAAATTTGCATTTTATGGCTTTATTAAATGTTACTAATTAAGAAATTCCAGCATGACATCATGCTCATTTTATAACACAAATGTTCCTGCTATATTTAATTTCATTAAGTTTACTTACAAACAAACTTATAATGTTCAGTAAAATTACAGATTTCAAAATATAATTTTTTTTGGAAACATTTAATTTTGGATTTTTAATGGCAAAAATACTTTTGCCTCCTTAACATGATGGTAAAAATTTACTGGATGGTTATCCTTGGTGACGTTTTCAAAATTTCGCCAAAAATCTCGCCATTTTAACAAGCGAGATCTAAAATTTAAAAAAAAAAAAAAAAAATACAGAATATTGCCTGTGCAAAAAAATGGGTTGCCGGAAAATGTTATTTATCGCCAAATGTGGAAAAATTGTGCCAAAGATCACAGTACATTAAATCTGATCCGAAAACTGATTTCAAATAGCAAGATTATTTCAGAATAGCAAGGAATTCATTTATTTCAGAAAATAGTGAAAATATAACAAAGTAAATTATTGTAAATTATGTATATTATTATGTAATATGTAAATAAAACGCGTCATTACTACATAAATATAGAATGTTCATTTATTTTATATTTATGTTTAATTTTGTTTTACTGTTATTATTATAAATAAATGAAAATCGCGATTCTCATAGCTAAGGAATAAATCCGTAAAATCTGAAAGTTTGGCGATATTTTTAGTGATAAAACATAATTCAACATTCTTAAATTATCGAATTGGTAAAACAAATAGGAACTCAGTTACCATAGGTTTATTATAGGAACATTCTGGAATCTTCCAAGAAGGTATAAATATACCGAGAAGGTATAAATATCGGACTCGGATAAGTAATGAATGAGTTAATTGTGAAGCAAGGAGTCAGACGGTTGAATTAGTTCTAAAATTTACTGTGTTGTTTAGTTTTCACGTTTCACGTTTTAGTTTTTTTAGTTTAGTTATAGAAACTGTATAGCTTTTTTTAACCAGTTTAAAAGCTTCAGCTGAGGTAGTCATTTCAATTCTGAGTAGTCATTTCAGTCGTAGTCATTGTCACTCAGTTAATTGAATGAAGTGCTTGCTTAGAGAAAACTAATCTTCTTTTATTTCTGGATTATTAAATCTTGTTTGCTACGAAGAAATGGAAGCGTTATAATGCAAAAAATGCTTATATAACTTTCTATTTTTATAAATTGCTAACTTTAGAAGAAATTTTTTTTTCCTTTTGCAAAAAAATTAAATAAAATTCTATCTGATACTTTAATTCAATCAAATAGAAAACTTTACAGCGGTATTGTATTATTTTACCGTGAGTATTAGTCATTTTATAAAATACTAATTAGGAATAAAATCATAATATTGTTCCAATCACAGGCTAAAAGTTGTCTCTCTAACCTTTACAGAGTTTTTCTCTTTTGTTGATTTTAATGAGTATTAATATGAATATTATAATTAATTCTTGACTACAATGCTGTTTTTATATACACTGCTGGCTGAAGGAGGCTTACAAATAACATGAAATTTACAACATGCATTAGCGCGGGTGAGATATGCACATCATGCGCGCCTGTGGCGCCCCTTTAAACGTTATTTAAATCTTGGAGATTTCGATGATTTCAAGTTTGGCAATTTTTTATTATGATTTAAAATAAATAAATCAAAGACCAATTATATATATATAACTCGTAGAAAACAGCGATCATTTTTTGATCAAATATCCGAGTTCAACACAGGAAGGATAGTGGATTATCTTTCAGGGAAATCCGTAGTTGTGTTGGTTGAAACCAAACATTTGTAATGCGGATGTACCAGGAGGGTACGACGGACCGACGTGTTCGAGTACATTCACCTCAATGCATCCCTTCACGTGATGACCGGCAAATTTTGCGCATGGCATTGACGGATCGCTCAGCCACATCACGAACCATAGCACAGCACATTCAGAGTCTATAACGCATCATCCAGTGTCTGCGCATACCATTCGATGCCATTTACAGATGAGTGGTCTGTCCGCAAGACGTCCATTGCTTCGTCCACTTTTGAAGCAGTACCATAGACGTCTCCGCCACCAATGATGCAATTAAAGAAGGATATGAACGGCAGAATGGAATGAAATAGTCTTTACTGACGAGTCACGCTTCTGTCTGCAACACCACGATTCTCTCATTCGAGTCTGGAAACACCGTGGAGAGAGGATGCTGAACAGTTGCGATATGCAACGATACACTGGTCCTGCACAGGGTATGATGGTAGGGGCAGTATTGGATATCACTCTCGCACTTCTCTAGTACGCATTGCTGGTACTCTAAGCATCCAGCGCTATACTTCCTAGGTGTTGGAGCCAGTTGTCTTTTCTTACCTTCAGAACTTGCCCACAGCCATATTTCAACATGATTATGTGGTACCACATATGGCACTCATTGTCCAAGGGTTCTTCGTCAATTGTCAGATTGAATTGCTTCCCTGGCCGGCTCGTTCTCCGGACTTTCGCGGACATGTGGTCCATGAGTAAGCATGTGGTCCATGGTTACTCAACGATTGGCCCATATTATATCCCTAGCTGCCACACCAGATCAACTTTGGCAACATGTGAAAGCTATTTGGTCTGCTGTACCCCAATCCGAAGTTTCTTTGAATCAATGCCGAGGCGTGTGGCAGCGATGATCTTCAACAATGGCGTTTACTGATTTTGGAACCACACTTCATACAAGTTTATAAATTTAATCATTTAATACTTGGTCAACATGTTGTCTATAAAATAAATTTTGTCGTGATATCTCTTGTCTTTTTTGGTGTTGGAATTTGGGTGGCCAGCATTATAGCTTTCTTATTGCATTGCATAGAGAGAGAGAGAGAGAGAGAATAAGCTGCTGGTAAGGGATATAGGTATTTAATTACATCTATGTAATTTTGTTAGTTTGGGGAAAAAGAAATCCATTATTTTTACGTGAACTTTTTGTAACTTCTTTCAGATTCGCTTTGTAAAAAGGTTTAAAACAGTTTTCATGTAGATTTTTAGGTCTTGTGCAAAGCTACAACTGCTGACATGCTGTCAAGTTTGATAATTTTTGATATTTTATAGACATTCTCGACGATGTTATATCCATGCGAGGTGCATCTTTAGCATCCAAATACCCAAACGGAATCGACGAAACCTAAATTGTGCGTAACTGGTTGTTGCAGTCATATATAGGACGATAAACACCTTTCACAATTTTAGCCACATGGTTAGCATTTTCGTCATTATAAAAGAAAAACTAAAATGTATCGAATTTTCTGTTTGTTGTCTTCTATTTTTAAAACCTTGTTCTCATAACTGAATGAATCAAACAAAAAACCACAAGAGGATATTTTAGTGTCAAATGTCACCTTTCCAATGAGCATAAATTTGAAATTGTTTAATTGATACCTCTCGAGATAGCGATCACTACAGACGTCTACCGAAAAAATAATGGATAACTTTTCCCCCAACCTAATACTTTTTGGCAAAGCTAAAAATTTAACTATATTTCAAAATCCTCTCTTGAAACATTCTTTTTAAAGAATATTGTCATTCGCATCATATTCGGATATGTATGTCATATAAAGAGGCTGTGGTAGCCTAGTTGGGAAAGCCATCGTTTTTGTGACAAATGATGAGTTCTTTACCTAATCCAGCCGAAGAATCCATGGTAGTTGGGGCACGTAAAATATGCTATGGTTGCAAATAGTGTGGTATGGTGTTGAGAGGAGGCTTCCAACTCAGGTGTCATTACTTGACCCTAGTTTAAAATTTCGAGGTGATTGGTTATGTTTAACAGCTCCACTGTCGGCAGAAATATGTAGCTGGAAGCAATTTACAAAAAAAAAAAAAAAAATGTTACATAATCTCTTTTCGTCTATTAAAATTTCATAAAACTCATTCAAAAAGGTTAATTTTATTTTTTAAGAAAATTTTATATAATTTTTTTCTACAGATTTGGAATTTAGCCTCTGTCAGAATAATAGAGAATTTCGGAAAACTCTTTCAAAGAAATGTTCCTTTAATTATGTTGTGCTTTGCTAATCGTGGCATTTGCTTCATTGTCGAATACTTCAGAATGCATTGTTTCAGTTAATATTTCTTAAACTTACTCATAAAAAATTTAAGAGAATTTTCAGAATCTGCTACACAAACAGTCATTAATCAAGTTTAATATTTTTTATCCGTACTTTTCCATTTCATCTTTAATTTTCATTTATTTCAGCTACACGGTTCCTTTTGTATTTTTCGAATGAATATCATTGCAATGAACAATTAAAAAAAAATTGTTTCTTCGTGTAAATATCAGAGCAAAATTTAAATCAAATTAGGAATTACCACATATTGGGTTAATAAAACCATTAGTGTTGATTTAATTTTTTGTATTTAAAATTTATAAAAATTGCTCCCATATGGAGCCAAAAATAATTGTCATGCCTTTAACAGAAGAGTACCGTCAAAATACCATCTTAAACATGGAATGAATAAAAGAAAAATGTGTGTTTAAAGTTTAAAGCAAAGTTTAAATCCTCAAACATGAAAATACACTAAATCTGTCTACTTTAAAAGTCACGAGTTTTTTTGTTGAGGTATATGGACACAGCTTTGAAATTTAACTAAAAATACAAACATGACCTTTATCTCATATTGTTGAGAAATCAATTTAAAAATAAAAAATAATAAATAAATAAAAAAAACATTTTCTTAATGGTAGTAAAATTAATTTATCACTATATTTTAAATTAATAAATTAAATTGAAGATTCATGATAAATACATGTTTTTATTTAAAAAAAATAAGTTTAATTACATTTTGTTGGTAGTTTTATTTTTTTCTTCATAATTTAAAAATATTTTGATTTATTAAAATGATTTAATAGCGCATTGTGCGCGTACGCACTGAATTGGATTTATTTTTCAATTAATGTAAAAAAGTTGATTATATATAGGTTGTACACTTAGAAATACGAATCAAATCTTAAGTGAAGGCATGCCTTTGTTTTTAAGATTTTTTTAATTTTACGTTTCTCATTAAAACTTGAAGGTATATATATATATATATAAATAATCATAAATCTTGATGGATATATCCACACATACACACAATAACAATATTTATGTTTTTTATAATCTATTTCTATCGAATATAAGGATTTAAAATAACTGTACAAACGACAAAATAAAAACTTTTACAATTTTACAGCTATTTTCTTAAGTCAGTATATATAAATCACTAAAATCTTAATTTTTTTTTTTTTTTTTTTTTTTTTTTGTAAGGGTAAGAGGTATTCCTTAACATTTAATTTCTGTTTTAAAATTAAAAAAAAAATAACAGAAAATTCTTTTTTATTATTTTAAAACAGAAATTAAACGTCAAAGAATAACAGAAAATATCCTTTTATTTATTTATTTTTTTTCACGAAATTTTCTGCCAAATCAAAATCGCGTGTCTTGGAAATATGTCGTTCCAAAGGACTATTTTCAACACACACGTCAAGTAACACGTGGAGAGGGAGGGTGGAATAGAAAACGTGACTTCGGTTCGAGAAACGTTTTACCGTCCGTTTTGTTCCCTGCTGTTTTGACAACGACGAGAATATAAATATGAATGGAATAGTTCTGTATGATAAGAAAAAACAGTCCTTTCAAAACTTAAAGCAGAAACAAATCATCCACTTTTTAAAAATGACAAATTTCTCCTTTCCGCTTTTCATTCTCAGAAATTAAAACTCAGAACTTGACGAAAGCTTGATGCATTTAGATGTGTAATAATGTATACATGAAGTATTGTATTTGTGTCGGCGTCTTACAGGCATCTGCACCGTTTTGTAAAACTCTTTTTTACACGTATTTGTAAGATAAAATTTTATTACTTTCCACAGTGTGCAATTTACAATATTTTTAGAATTCACAAAAATTAATATTATTTTAACCTTTTGCCTGTGATTTCATGAAACCTACCATATGTTTTCATGATGTATTTCTTTTTATATTTCCGAAGAGCAATTTTGGACTTTTCATTTATACTGTCACATAGGCACTTTGCCTAATTATTTTTAAGTTGTGAATGGCAACAGGTTTTTTTTTATTATGTTAGGTTATGACGGACATTTTTTGGAGCTCTATGCTAACATGTTTGTAGCTCACATTGAAGAAGATAAATGTATATGTTTATTTTAATATACATGTAATTAAGCACATATGCCTTAGGTACACGTTCATAAGGTAGACCACCATTCACGCAAGAAAAGACAGGAGAGAAGAGAGAAAATACATACATGCCCGAACCATGATTCGAACCTAAGTCCTCCCTATCCACAGTTAGGCACGCTGACTACTACAAAGGGTAGGCGTCTTTTATTATGTTCTATTTTACCCAATAAAAATTTTTTTATGTTACTTTTATTTTTATTTTTTGAATTACTTTTAGTAAGAAATATTTTTATAATCTATTATCTCAAATCCTCAAATAATGCCCACCATTCTGAGTTTTATTTTGCGATTTAAAGCAGAGAGTTTGTTTCAAAATTGTAAATAAACTGGTCTCTGTTATTGTATATAGCCCAAGTAATTTGCATTCAATAATTATTATTACACCAAATGGATTTATAATGTTTTTTGTAGTCGAAGATTAAACGGGATATCTGGCGTTTGTGACAGGACTCGACTGTTGATTATTGAGCGATTTATGACTGTTGATCATTGAGTAATTATTCATTATTTAATTTTTTTATTGATAGCGCAAAGAAAAATAGAATTCATCAACAATTCCGGCGCATGGGGGTAGTGCCTGGACAAAGGGAGTGCAAAAATTTTAAGTACATACAGTTTTTTATGGGGTTGTTAATTATTGGGTTGTCCGGGAAGTTTGATTTTGGGTTTGTAGCGCAAGAGAGCTGACTAAATGCATCACAATTATTGAAATCAAATTACTTGTGTACATATTTTAAAAGAGATAGCTTTAGCCATATTAAGAAAAAAGTTTGATGACGATTCATTCATTTTTATCAGTTTTGTATGCCTTAGAATAGGGAGGCAAATAAAGTGCATTGAATGCTTTTCTTTTTCAGAAAAGGCAAAAATGCCACACCAGCGCCAATAAGATATGCGCTGTTTATGGCGAGGATGCTGGAGGAAGGATTTCCCTTAATGAGAAAAATTTCGACTCTGGTTGAGATCAAAACCCATTTGGACACATTTTTTGCCGAGAAACCTAAGAGGTTCTGGAAGGATGGAATTCTCAAGGTACACGAAATATCGAGAAAGTTTGTGCAGCAGAATCGTACCTATATAATTTAATAAATGTGTATCAATATTTAAATAAGTTATGTTTTAATTGTCTTAAAATATCGGCACGAACTTTCCGGACAACCCAATATGTACTTGCAATTTTGCATGTTTTATATTTTCTAAGCAATAAGATGGGATTTTATTTTTACTTTTTTATTTAACTTTTATTTTCGTTTGCATCAAACAAAATTTGATTACCGATACGAGCAATAAAAACACGTTCCGCGTGGTGTTCGTTTACATTTAGCAACATAATTGCAATAAAAAAACAAGCTTAAAAATAAAACCATTGTTTGCAAAACCAAATAGAACTAAAATTTGTGATAATAAAAGTTTTTTGAACGTAAACTGGGTTACATTCAACAAAAATGCAAAAGTAAAACAGACGATTTTTAGATAATTTTACAATTTCAATAAATAATAAATATAATATTAATGACTCGGAATTTAATCTTTAACAGCTTTTGACAACTTAGCTACAGTAATCCCTAAAAAGGGAATTAAGCTGGCATTTTCCCTATCCCATGGGGAATCAAGCTCAGTTATCAATTAGATACGATCTCAGTTAGATCGCATCGGCACCAGTGAATTGTCGTGAGAAATAATCTAGAATCACAATTAATTATGGAAATTATTTCTTGTGTTATATTTGTTATATTGTTAAATTTGTCAAAATAAAAAGTATTAAAAGGCAATAGGTCATTTTATGAAAATGCAATCACGCAACTAGAATTCTGATACTAATATTTCACGGCTTGCATATATACTGTTTTTTCGATTTATTTATTTATTTTTTCTTTCAAATCAATTTCTGCTGAGTTATAATAAATATTTCTACAAAGAAATTCATTGAAATATGTATATTTAACTTTACGGAAACGATTTTACAATAATCGTAACTAGGCTTTTATTGAACCAATCAGTTTGAAATTTCGAGAAGGTTGACTTATGCTCTGTGTCGCCAAATATATAGCCAATTAGCCAAAAGCATTGTTAAATATCGCCAAGGTGTCTCAGATATTATAGATTTATTTCTCAACCTCTGAAAACTTCTGTTTTCACAGATGATTTTTTTTTTTTTTTTTAGATAATATATACAGACATTAAATGATAATAACACACCAAAAAAGTAATTAAACAGAAATGTATAAGGCATTCATACAAATATTTATCTCTATTTTGCGTAACAATATTTTATTTTTATAATTACAATGCGCAGTTTTAAGTGCCTTTTTTTATATATTCACACATGTTTCATTGTCTTTATAACTGCTTGCAAATATACAAGGAAATAAAAATGTATTTAGATTAAAGTAAATTTCTGTATAATCGAAAAATTATTTTGTTGCATTATTTTTGCAACACAATATAAATGTTTAGCTTTCTTATATTAAAAAAAAAAATTAAGTAAAGAGAAAATGTACCAAGAAGGTATTTTTTTTTATTGGTTGTGATTAAGTTACATATAAATATAAATATGAGAAATATAATAACTTATATGTTACGAATATGTTGTGTGCATACATAGATAGTTAACATTAAATGGAGAACATATTTAGGAAGTCTTACATATCTATTTCTCGAATTTAAAGTACAGGGTAATCTTTTTTTAAGTGACAGTGTTTGAAGCACCCTATAGCGCGATCTAATAGCCGAAATGGCACCAAACTTGCTATTTAGACTAATCAAAATATAGCAAAAAGGATTCCGTGAAAAAGTTTAGTTCCAAAAATCATCACTAGGGCATTTTGTAGCGCTGCTGTAGTTTACAATAACGAGAATTAGCATAAAATACGGGTATCAAAGTAAAATGCAAAAGTTGTGCGATGACAGCGCCAGTAATAGGGGCTATATAAGCAAGTAGTAGACAGCTCCGACAAATAAACTCAGCTGAAGTAAACGAGCTCCAGTGGCCATGCCTCTCACGTTACCGGAACGTCGTTACTGGTAAAGCTATATTATGTGAATCAATGTAATGCATCCACAGCTCTTCAGGAGTTTCGAACCAGAAAAAAATTACTCATTTTATTATTTCTGAGAATAGTGCTCACATTGAATGTGGTCTAATTCCTCACACCGAGGAAGTTAATGTAGTAAATAAATATAAATAATTTAACTGTACGAATGTATGTGTTAGTATTTTTCTTTTCTCACATTTTATACATTGTAAACGGCCACAAAATACCCTAGCGGTGATTTTTGGAACTAAAATTATTTTTCACGGAATTCTTTTTCTCATGTCTTGATTCGTCTAAATACCAAGTTTGGTGCCATTTCGGCTATTAGATCGAGGTACAGGGCGCTCCAAACACTGTCACTTAAAAAAAAAATCATCCTGTACATCCAAAATCAGTTTATGTAAATCATAACAAATATTTCTAGTAAAAAATGCATTGAAATATATACATTTTGCTTTATAGTAACGTTTTTTTTCTAATAGTATGGAATTTATAAACAAATAATTCAAAATCGCAACTTAGTTTAATGTTATTTTATATAAATATTAGTTTGGGGAAAAAGAAATCCATTATTTTTACGTGAAATTTTTGTAACTTCTTTCAGATTCTCTTTGTAAAAAGGTTTAAAACAGTTTTCATGTAGATTTTTAGGTCTTGTGCAAAGCTAGGACTGCTGACATGCTGTCAAGTTTGATAATTTTTGATATTTTATAGACATTCTCGACGATGTTGTATCCATGCGAGGTGCATCTTTAGCATCCAAATACCCAAACGGAATCGACGAAACCAAAATTGTGCGTAACTGGTTGTTACAGTCATATATAGGACGATAAACACCTTTCACAATTTTAGCCACCTGGTTAGCACTTTCGCCATTATAAAAGAAAAACTAAAATGTATCGAATTTTCTGTTTTTTGTCTTCCATTTTTAAAACCTTGTACTCATAACTGAATGAATCAAACAAAAAACCGCAAGAGAATATTTTAGTGTCAAATGTCACCTTTCCAACGAGCATAAATTTGAAATTGTTTGATAGATACCTCACGAGATAGCGATCACTACAGACGTCTACCGAAAAAATAATAGATAACTTTTTCCCCAACCTAATATTATTTTTATCTTTGGAAAATTTAGAGAGTAATAATATTTTCAGCCGAAATTCTTCTCTAAATATCTGCCATTACTTTGAAAAATAATGATTATTAAGCAAATTTGTAGCTTTAGTAAAAATTATAAAAAAAATATATATATATAAGAGCGATTTACTAATTTATTCTATTATTTAAAAAAAATATTCAATAACCATAAGCTATTCTAGCAGTAATCGCTAATTGCTTCCAGTTAAGCTGAACTTCAATAACATTTTATGCGTTATTGCGCAGACAGAGCAAACAATGCGCATAACAGATTACAGCAACTGCGCTTCCGTGTGAAAAATAAGACACTTGTACTATAGCTGCAGTTATTTATTATCTAGATCACCAAGAATTATAGATGCCGTAAAGTAACCCGATCCCATTCCAAGGCTTGGGGGCGGATCAATACTCCTCCAGAAGTGCCATAGACCTACGTGACATCTCGTATCAATAAGACGCGCTTTTTTCTCTCCACCGCCAAATCCACTTTCTTTTTCTTTCTAACATGGAGCCATTTGGCGAGATGGTGCGGGAGTAAAACCAAAGTTATAAAGATGGAAGAAAGGGGTGGAGACAGGGAAAAAGAAGATACTCCGAAAAGAGATAAAAGTTTTATAGTCATGAAGAGCCATTTGTCGAGTTCATTCCTGTTTCTCCCACTTTTTTTCCCTTTCCGCGGGAGGAAAATCCCTGCTCCCTTACCCCTCCAATTCCTTTCACAATTAGAATTCAGGATAAAGCCAGTAGCGGGTCCCATTATTTAACTTTAATGTCTGCGCTTCCCCAAATCCCTCGCCCAGTCGAGAAGCAGGGATCTTCTGGGGAGGGGGGAAGGATCAAGAGCAATGGTGGGAAAAAGGGAGTGTCTTTTCCGTTCCCATTTCTCCAGCCTAAACGTGGAAGTTTCTTCGAGGGGAGTGGATAGCTTTAGGGACGAATGTCGCGGTGATTGGTCGTTTACCGCCAAACGACTACTGCCAGTCTCAACTTCAATCCCCCTGTTAGGGAAATGTTCTCCTTTTTCCCCTTATTTTTTCCCTTTTATTCTTCCCTTTTTTTTTTTTTTGTTTGTCATTTTGAGCTTCACTTTCTTCCACTTTTGCAGAAAGGTCGAGTCCCTAAAAGAAAGCAAATAAATGGTAGGAAAAGACTGATCCATTTTTTTCTTTATTTTCATTTTACCCCCCTCTGATTGATATTCATTACTAAAAAGATATCATTGCATTTTGAGGAAATGATATTGCAAAGGATTTAAAACGAGTCCGTGGAATTACTGAGTACGCTCCCTTCATAAAAATCATGGTTTCTGAAGTTGCAATGAAAACAAGATTGAAAGATGTATAAAGTATAGTCATACGTGACAGACATCTGATTTGTACTTTAAGTTATGAAGTAATACACTTAATTGAGACAGAGTTGTATCGAATTTTGAAAACACAGTCGCCAGTAAGAAAAATCCAATTAAAACGGAATGATATTTAGACTATAACTAGCCAGTTTTAATAATTTCTATTGATTGTTTAACATAAAATTGTTTGAATATCACCCATTTTTTTATTTATTTATTTTTTTTTTGTCGAGTGCCAGCCAGACTGGCAGTATGGGTGCGTTGCTTCACTTTTTCAACTGAACCCCAATTGGGTGTGGAGTCCGACTTCCTCAGTACACACATGCCATAGATACCCGTTTATAGGGTAGGCAACCATTCATACTCCATTCATACAAGGAAAGGACAAGGAACACAGAGAGAGAAAGAGGAAGTACATCCATGCCCGAGCTAGGATTCGAACCCAGGTCCTCCCCATCCGTTGTCAGTTACGCTAACCACTAAACAGGTTGGGCGGCTAGTTTTTTTCAATAAAAACTCTGAATAAAAATTTCATTTCCTTAAAATGGAATGCACGTGATAGACACATTTATTTGAAAACTATATAAAATGCAATTTTTATTTAATATCTCCCTTCACCAAAATCAAATTTTTCAGTTCGAATTTTCCTCGCAAATTTATTTTTTAAACAATTTTTTTTTTCATTTCTAATAGCGGGCACCCTTGAGCAAGTAACAACATTAGCCCATTTGCCGCAACAAGGCCGGAAACTGCTACTCATTTTATCGTTACCCGGTGGGCACCTGTGAACCAAGTCACGGAGGTACAAGTAGCATCGCCCACGCCACACCACCACAAAAGCGTTTATAGGTCGGGCCACATTCATCCATCATCTGCAGAAAGGACAAGAAACACAGAGAGAGAAAGTACATCTATGTCCGAGCCGGGATGCGAACCCTGGTCCTCTCCATCCGTAATCAGTTACACTAACCACTAGACAGGTTGGGCGGCTATTTTTTTAAACATAAGTTAATTAATCAATTCATTTCGTATGTTTTATTGTTTTCAGTAATTTATTAAAGCAAGTTTTTATTTCAATGTTTTTAATGCTCTGTTCTAATTAATAAAGTACATATTCCACATAAAAATGTTATTTATATAATTGTATCCTAATCTCACAACGTCTGTAAGCAAAACATCAATGAATGAAAATCAAAAGTGAAACGACGATAGAAGTTAAAATATCGATTTCGAGAAATCGTAACATGTAAACATCACTCTCGGATGCATTATCCGAGAAACTGATTTCTCGGACTTGTTGATGTCATATAACTAACTCGGACGAGAAACTCGGAGCGTGTAAGCAATGCTTAAATCTAGCGCTAAAATTTGTCTAATCTTTTGTACTGTATCTTTTGCCATTATGCTCGTTTCGTTATGTGTTTTCTTTTCAAACTAAAATGCATCAATTTGAAAGATCCTAGAGTATACATTTCACAATTTCTGTTATTCGCGGGAAAAAAACGAAATAAATCTTGTGGAATTTTATAATTCGTAGTTTTTGATTGTTTTATTACAATTTCAAGTACAAATTAAATTTTCTATGCTTCCCTTTTAAGTCGGGTGTTGCTATAGATACACATAGTACATGGACTGAAAAATTTGTTATTTTCCAAAGAATTTTTTTTCAACCATTTTACGCTAGAATTATATTAATTAATTTTATTAACGACCCTTTAAAGTAAACCGAAAAAATTTCAATCTTTTAAACTAAATATCTCGCTTATTTTCTGTCGCAGAGAAATGTTCTTCGACTTTTTGTGTTATATTTGTTCGGATAAAAATACAATTTTTCTAAATATAGCCACAAAAACCATATTTCTAAATATAAGGGCCAGATGGAAAGGATGATATAAAAATTTTAATTTTACAGTTTTCGCACAATAGAATTTTTAAATCTCTAAAAATGACATAAAATTCCCTTTATTTGAAATAATTTTGCTACTGAAATTATAGCTCCCCAAACCAACAGATTTAGAAGAAGGAAAAAAAAAAAAAAAAAAAAAAAAAAAAAAACACACACACACACACACACACACACATTATTATTTACCCTGTATATATAAATATTGCAAAAATATATTCGCAATAAAATTCTTTTATAAATTAAGTATAAAAATGCTGTGTTAAATATAAAGAGTGAATAAAGTTTTGTTCAAAATTTTTCAGAGATAAATTATTTTTTCAGAATAACAGTTATATTTTTTAACTGAAAGAATGGTTGTTTTTTATTTACATTTTATTGATAGAAGATATGCATTTTCATCGGATTGATTTTAGAAGTGAAACTGAACTTTGCGGTGGAATATTTTCCCTCAAAGTAGGGGAAAATAACAAAATACTGAGAAATATAACAAAAATCGGACAAAAAAGAGAATAATTTTTTTAAAAAAAGTTTTCTGAACTGGCTCAATAATAAAAATTTCGAGAGAACGAAGTTGAATCATTGTTAATTAGCTCTCCTTGATGGCGCTGTGAAAGCAAGTACCCTCATAATTATGTAGCATGGCCCTCTATGTAACTTATACATAATTTTTAATACTAAAAAATTGAATTGTTCACTTTTTTTTGTCGAGTGCCAGCAAGGCTGGCAGTATGGGGTACGCTGCTCCACTTTTCCAACTGAACCATAATTTAGTGTGGATTCCGACTTTCTCTGTACACACAGGCCATAAATAACCATTTATAGGGTAAGCAACCATTCATATTCCATTCATACAAGGAAAGGATAAAGACAGGAGAGAGAGAAAGTACATGCACACCCAAACCGGGATTCGAACACAGGACCAACCTATCCGTAGTCAGACACGCTGACCACAGGACAAGGTGAGTGGCATTTTATTATATTTGTTTTTAATATATTTAAATTTTGAAAAATATCAGCTAAATAACTCACAAATGCCTTACCATCGACTGTTAACAGATGCTTCATTTCAGTTTTGCTGCTTAAAAAATCCCTAATCTTTTCAAGCAGTTCCCTTACTTCAGTTGAGAAATAAAAGTCTTGCATGACCTGCATTTTGTTCTTCACAAAATATCTTGGAGAGGCACTCACATTTGACATTAGCTTTAATAGCATTGATACATTTTATTACTTCATTTAGAACAGGCGAGATGCTTTTAGCTACCAAGTTTTCTCGATGAGTAACACAACGCACAAGAATCATTTCTGGATTCTCATCTTTCTTTTAAATAGCCATTTTTCTTGCCCATCATATTAGGATCACCATCTGCAACACAAGATGTTATATTTTTAATGGTGTATTATTGACATCTAAGTATTCTTTTAGCTTATTATATATATCTTTGGATGAAGTGTTGCTTTCTAATTTTTTACAGAACATTTCTTCAGAAAACTGCCCTTTACCCATGTATCTTACTTAAGTTATCAATATTGCCTCACTGCATAACAAAGTTGATTCATCCATTTTTACTGAGAATTTTAAGCAAATTGTTTTTCATTATCTTCACTGATCTATTCTTCCGCTAACAGTATTGTTACTGAGTGGCATAGCTTTTACATCATTTTCAAGAACCGTTTTAAGGAATGTTGATATTGACAGTTTTATTAAATTCTCTCCTATAGTACGCGCGATTTTTTCAAGATTTAGCGACGAGTAAAGAAATTTGATAGTTAGCCTCAAGAATACTATAATGAGTTGTAGTTTGAGCAGTAAATCGAGACTTTACTCTTTTCCTCTTTTCAAAAATTTTCTTTAAAGTTTGAAAGTAATTCAAATCTGAATTATGTTTCGCCTTCAAATACACCTCAAGACGACCTCATTTCATTGATTCGTTACTCCAGCATTGCTGGCATAAAAGATAAAAAGGAAACAGCTCATCGTGGACAGCAGGTACAAACAAAAATTTTAAATATTCCTCCGAATATTGACGAATTTTTCTTGCTTGCGCCACTCATTTTACTATGGGCTAAAAGAAATATATATATAAGATCAATTAAAAAACTATATGTCTGTGTTAAAATTAATTTCATGTGACAGGGAGTAAACGTATACTAAAAAATGAATATTTATTTAAATGTATATAACACATTTACCTAACTGCCAACACAAAATAACATATTTTTCCCATTCGACAAACTTTTCAGGAAAATTATGCTTCTAAAATTGAGATAAATAAAAATACCATTAAATACTTACCAATTATATCTATACAATTTATATATATGTATATTTTAAATCGACGACACTTTAACAACAGTTTTCACGGACGTCTATTTCAAATTCACACCAACTGAATGCTATGAAATATTACAAAAGTTGTGACAGGCCATTTAGATTCAAACTGCGTTTTAGCTGGATTTTAACCCCTTAAAGCACGAGTTTTTTCGGAAAAACTTCCAAAAAATTATCCATATGCCATCTATGTTAGATGTTTAATTATAATTTAATATTATAATAGATG
>JAPDSC010117663.1:0-10299 GCA_026290005.1 Latrodectus geometricus
TATATATATATATATATATATATATATATATATATATATATATATATGGTTTCCTTTTGTTTCATAGAATATATGAAATTTATCCTCCTCTAATTTTTATTTATTTATAGAATTAAAATATTTATAGATTCTTATTAGTTTTTCTAATTTATTTAAACGCATATTATGCATTATAAACATATTTGCCTGATAAATAAATAATTTATAATACGAAACAACAGTTCTGATATTATTTTCTACATTTGACTTTGCTGTAAGATCTGAGTATCTTAGCTAATTTTGTTAGTACTAATATTCAGGTAAACACAAATGAAGAAATCAAATCATACCACCAAGCTCTTAAAAATTTTAAAAGTAATTATTTTAATCATTCAAAAATAAAATTTACAGAGTATTTGATAAAATCACATTTTAGTTATTTAATAACCCCACAAATTCAATTTTAAACTGAAGCTTTAAGTTATATTAAAAGGATAGAACTACTATTACTTTTGAATTAAAAAGTAATGCAACTCGCTGTATTATTAAAGAAATTTTCTTAGCCAAAGCTAATGTAATTATTTCCTCAGTAATTTGTTAGAAATAATTATTATTTTCATTAAATTTAATTGTTTTCGTCACTGTAAAACCTTAACAACAATAAATGCGTAATTATTTTCAATAATTTTGGCAATAGAGTTCATAGGATTTTAAAAACAAATGGTGTTTATTTTATGTCAAAGAACTAACGAGTTATTAGGAAATATCTTTCATACTTCCTGAGAAAAGAAAAATATGAAAGATGCTTATACAGACATTTCTATTTTAAAAAAACTACTACATCATCCTTACTAATGGAACATCCTGTTTACTTTCAGTTTTGTACACCCTCGTATTTATTTAGTTTGCTTTAATTTCTTTCCTTATTGTTATTCTTCGGCATCATTATAAAGTAATTCTAAAAATGTCAAGCAAATGGGAACATGTTTTGAATAAAACACAATATTTTCTTAATTATTGTTTTAATAACAGTGAAATATTGATATAATTTTAGTACTTTTTATTGTTTCATTTCATTTTAAGACTATATTTCAGTGAGAGTTTTATTATTTAGCTTTTTCATTGGATTCTCTGTTTTATACTATATTTTCCTTTCTTTATATTTAAAAAAAATCTTTTATTCTTCTAGATTAATGATTAGAATATTCCAAATCAATCAGAATTAATAAATATTCAAATTTTTCTCATGGAACAATATTCTCGCTTTCAATTAATTCAAAGGAATCTCTTGTATAAAATGACTTTGTTTTTTGCTGAGAAACAACAACATAAGCTAAAATAAAACAGCTCTGTCAAGCAAGAATACATGACTTTATTTTGTCAGATTGTTTTATTGAATTATGAAATTATTAATTCTTATTATAAAATGTGCTTTACAATATTTTCAAAAGAGATTTAAAGTTATATATGGTATTATAAGTGAGCTCCTTATATTGAGATACGATAAAGGATTTTAATATGCATTTAAATTTTTCTGCATAATGTTAATATTCCGTATGAATGCTATGAAGTTATATAGAAAGTTAAAAAAAGAAATATTTTGTATTAATATGTGATGTGTGTTTTCTATATTAATGCATAATTCATTCCATTTAATTCCATGTATTAACCTTTAGCCTGAATGTGATACCAACGTCTTAAAATTTTATTTCGATCCAATATTTCGCACTCTGTAATATCATGCAAAGTTCTGTCTATACAATTATTTAATACCACTTACTTATATTATATTCTTTCAGTATTAGTTAAGGACGTATTGAAACAGTATTAA
Source organism: Latrodectus geometricus (assembly GCA_026290005.1). Classification (NCBI taxonomy): domain Eukaryota; kingdom Metazoa; phylum Arthropoda; class Arachnida; order Araneae; family Theridiidae; genus Latrodectus; species Latrodectus geometricus. Next base: position 1,811 of record JAPDSC010117663.1, read on the forward strand.
CATAAATAATGCAGAAATACATTAAAAGATATCAGAAAAATCACCAAACCACTGATATATCTTTATGTTCAATAAAGATATCACAAAAAAACTATATTTGTATCCATTCTACTCTACATAAACTTCTATCTATGTTACTTTTAGGAGTTGAACCAAACAGTAATTTAGAACAGATATTAAATGCATTTTTGATTCATATATACTCAGATTTACTTTATGATATATTTTTACAACAAAATTATTTTATTTTGATTTAATAATTTTAATTTAATTGTATTTAATCATGCTCTCAAAATATAATACAGATACACCATAAAACGAATATAAAGCATTTTAAGCCTCTAGAACGTTAAGTTAGTGAGAAACCTGGGCTTGTTTTTTTTTCAACGAGATGATTTCATATTGGAATAACTAAAAACAGTGAACCCGGAGTTTTTTGCGTATGCCCAGTTTATTTTATTGCTGTCCACAACGAAGAATTACTTCATACAGATATTTGTCTGGAATATCAATAAAGATTTAGTTCATGTTGTGACAGTCTTAAGATTTTTCACTCTGATTAAATTGAAGACAAGACACAATTATTGTCTCAAACGTAGTTTTAAGGCCATTGAAGTTTTCAATTTCCAGCAGTTCACCTCTCACAGACTCGCTAAATTCATGTGATTTGTTGACAAATTTGTCTTAATTAAATTTCTTACCAATCAGTGGATCTTTTGTAGTTGGGAGTTAACTCACTAAATATTTAAAACTAAGACAGGTAAGGTGATCATTCACCAATTGTAAGAATGATTGTCTAGGTTCAATATTTCTTAAAACCTTCATTAATAACTGAAACAAGTCCAAAATACTTCTGTTCTCATTCCTTACACATAATTCCAGTTTTGCTTTAAATACGTCTAGTTTGAAAGCCAACTTTAAAAAAGTTGGCATTTTCCTCCAATTATTAGTATTAAGTTCATTGAGCAGGCTGAATATATTACACAAGTAAGCTAGTTTTGTAGCCCATATCTTGTGATATAAATGTGTTGCCAGTGGAGACTTCTTTTTAGAAAGAGGTTTTTGCATGGGTTTCAAATTAATAGTCTTCATCTGAAAACCCATTTCTACCAATGAAAATAGGTAATTGTATTTTGCAGTCGAACTTTTCACACACAAAGCTGCTTAAGCAGATGTAAATTAAATTGTGTGATTTGATGTAATTAACGAATTTAATGAAATTAATCAATACATTGTTAAATTATAAGGACTGTTTTCGGATTTTCCGACACTTTACATGCAAATGCGACAAGGCATAGATTTACATTCAAATTCAGTCTTTGTAACCACAGAAATTAAGACCGATAGCCAGCCAGTTATAGTTGTAGCTTCTTCTATGCATATCACTGGCCAAAAAGGTCATTTAAATTGTATTGATGTATAAACATTTAGTGACTTGAACAGTTATACTCTTGAAGTATTGTTTCTCAAAGGTAACTAATGCTATAAATTTTCATCCACATCTCCTGGAATATTATCAGTACATTGGCAAGTAGCATTGCCTTGTTGTCAGTATCTGCAGATTCATCCACCTGCAATGCATGTCGTAATGCAAACGACATAAAAGGAACCTCATAGGAAACAGATGTTTTACTGTACAATGAATTCAGTAGCAATTCCACTCGGCAGTAGTTTTTAAAATGTATAAAGGAAATACATAAAAATTGTAATACAATGTGACAAGTGTCATAAAGAAATAAATCTAGACATTTCAAAGTGGCACCCGAAAACTGCACTTAAAGTTTATAGCAGTTTTCCATCCCAGGACCTTTTTCCCTTTGGGACGCATGGGTGGTCCGTATGAAATAAAAATATTCTCCTTTGTATTTGTGTGTGGCCAATCAAGGGTTGTGGAGGGGAGATTTCTGACCATTCCCTGGAAGACTAAAAATTACGTATTCATTTTATGATAAGAAAATAACCAATAGAAGAAATGGGAGGAGAGATGAAGATGACTATAAAATTAAGGAGTTGAACCTCCAAGATATACATTCACAGATAGATGAATTGAAAGCTAAAAAAAACTCTACGAGATTGGGAAGACACCGATGAGATATGGGAGAAATAAAAAGTCTTAGGTGAGATATTGAGAACTACAAAAAGAAAGTGACGGAGAGGTAAAGCTCCAACCTGACCAAAATGAGAGACGTAGAGCCAACCAGTTCACCAGTAATATTGGAGCAGTGCGATGATAAAAGGAGAGCCTAACGAAAGGGAAGCAACTGTACTGAACTAACAAGGGAAATGCACTATAAAGGGAGTGAGTCTTTTTAATTTCTTCCTCAGAACCCTGGCCACACTATGTTTTATAAATATGCTTTGATTGAATTTATATGTTGTTATGATAAGTAATATAGAATGGTAAATGTAAATATTTAAATTTTAGTAATATAATAAAATTGTATTATTATTTAACTTTGTCTTGCTGATTTGTTCTCATTAAGTCTCCACTAATTTCTAAGAACCTGGGTTAGCTCAGTGTTTTTTATTATTACCGAGTCTAACTACTACAATGCATACCACAGAGAAGTATTAATCCTTTTTAGCAAATTTATTTCAATATCTTCGTTGTTGAAAGATCTTCTGTTTCTTCACAGGGCCTTTCCTTTTTCCTAAAAACCTCTTTTAACTATGTTTCTTTATTATTTATAATTTTTGGGCTAACTATGAGCAAACTCAATATATTGAGCATTATGTTTCTTATGGTCACTTTTACTAAACTTTTAACGGCAATTCCTCTTGAAGGTGATCATCGTGTAAAACTGCGCCGATATCATGATATTTGATCATGCGCGTGTTAGTGTGGCTAAAGATAATGTCTCTCAGCTTCGGTTTAACTTCTCGTCCCTGGAAAGTGACACAAACTCAGGAGAAATGTACCACAGTAAATATTAAAAATAATTTATTTTTCATTAGGCAACATGGTACCATTTGATGCATACACTGGTACCCGTCAGCAACCCGTTTTTTAGGAACCACATATGTATAGAATAATGTATAAAATGGAATAACATTAACGCATATATATTGAAATATCAAGTACATTTTTTAACAATTTAATATGTTTTTGGTTTCAGAGTCATTATTATTTAAAAATTTGATTAATAATAAGAAATCTATATAATTATTTGTAATCAAAGAATTAAATATCAATTGTTTGTTACTAATAATAAATAAATCTTTATAAAAAGGTTTATTGATAATTTTGAATAAAGAAATAAGTTAGACATTATTTCTTAGAAAATTATGTTCATTAAAAAATTGTGGAATTTTTTTTAATAAGAGTTATTAAGAAGTTTGCATTCTAAATGTTAGAGATTTTTAGTAAATGGGATTATTCTTTATTATGACATAATAATTTTTTATGTGCATATACACGCCAAATCCAATCAATCATAATACTCATAGTGTAGAATTAATTTCTAATAAACAATATATTTATCTAATTTGCTAATAAAATAAACAGAATTTCAAAATTACTTAAAATTTAGTTACATTTTACTAGGATTATTTATTTTATTATGAAAGTCGAATTAAATATTCCTATGAAAGAAGAATTATCTTAAGTATGCATAAAAACATAATTTTCTAATGTTTTCATTTAATTTTTAAGAATATTTGTTTTTGGTGAAGAATAAATTGTATTTATATCTAAGTGAGATAAGATAGTAAATTTGAATAAAAGTTGTCTGATATTTACATATAACCATAACTAGAGAAATTATTTTTAGCTTGGAATTTTTTGTGTTATAGATTGTAAACATGTTTTTCTGTGAACATTGTAAAATCTATTAAAGAGCATTTCATTATTCTGTTTCTCTACTTTCCAAGTAAAACATAGACTTATAATCACAGAATATCATTCAAGCTATAAAAAGTGGACCTTAACGAGGTTGAAAAAGTTAAATGAAGCAATAAAAGAGAAATCTTAAAAAAAAGAATGTATTTTCATTATCTGCCTTTTGTATTTTAATCTTTAAAGTTGATTGCTAAATTCTGTTTGATTTAAGTAAAAACAATTCAGCACACAGAATTGCATTAGTTTAGGGATCCTCACGAGAAAAAAAAAACTTATGTTTAGTTTCCACATAATATATTTTTTAAACATATATAATTTTCAAGGAAATAAAACTAAATTGTAATAGATTAGAATTATAGAGAATGTATCTTAGAAAACTTTAAAATATTTTATTCTATAATTTATTATTTTTTACACTAAAAATTTTAAATTTTGTAATATATGCCATCCTTCTAATTTATTATTCTTTACATTAAATTAAAAAAAAATTTCGTGGTATCTAATGTTTTCAGATGTTACATAATTTTAAGCTTCTAAAGTTTTGTGGTATTTTTTTAAAACGTAATTTAAGAAATCATCATAACAAAGTTGAGTTTATTTCATTTTAATATTATTTTAAGTAAATTTTGCAAATCAAAACCTTATTATGTTGTTTTGTCATGAATATTTTTACGTGAATTAAATAAAATTGCTTGGAGCTTGATAGAAAGGCTATTAAGGAATATTTTTATTAATTTTTTCCCTCTCAGCTCATAATGCACATATAAAATAAGACGCAGAAAAATTAAGCCTTAAATAATTGGTATAAATACTGAATTATATCTGAATGTGAAGAAAAAATTCATCTGTAAGGAAATAACAAATAATGGATACCTAAACACTGTAAACTCTTTAAATATCTGAAAATTTTGTTGTCTGGAGTCAACTAGCTTAAAAACTGATTTACATTTGCAAAGTATTTTTTTTTGTTAATATTAACTTCAATTTGAAAAAAATACTGAAGCAGTAAAATATAAGTTAATTTGTTTTTTGATATTATATTTTTTTATCTGCAAAAGTCATTAAATGAATAGGAGATAATCATTAGAAACTTCAAGTGCTGTTTACTTCCACAAATCTTGTAAGAAAGATTATGCGTTCTTATACAATGATAATTAAATGATTAAAAAACTATGCTTCACAATAATATAGAAATGTAACACAAAACAGTAAATCAACATTTAATTTGAATCTGTCAATTTTCAATTTTAATTCTTAAGGAATGTGTAGTAGAACTTAATATATGTGTATATATTTCAATTTAAACTATATAACATTCATAAGATATTTTACCAAATATAAGTATTGAAATTTTATATGATGTGTTAATATATCATAGATAAATGTAAGATATATTTCGCAGATCAGAACATATTATAAATTGAAAAAGTAGATATTACCTTGTTGTAACCGTACACTTATATAAAAATTATAATCTTCATTTTATGCTTAAAGTTTCATCAACACATTGTAAAAAAATTAAATAAATTGATATTTCATGATTCAGTTGTAAGAGAACCGATACATTTCCTTGAAAATTCAAGGTTTTTTTTTGAAAATTTCTTAATTTTATAAATTTTAATGCTTGTTCATTGAAATTAAATTAACTGAAATGAAAAACAAGAAAATTCACTTCTTGTTTGTCTAAAATAATGTTTTGTACCACGTAAATAATTTATGAGACAGTGCTATATAGTCTATTTGCTTGAATTTTATTTATCATTAATCTGTCTTTGATAAAAAAAGATTTTGTCTTAAAAATACAGTTATATGATAGATTTTTTTTCTTATTCTGAACTATCTTTCAATTTTTCTTATTACTTTAAATTTTATATGTGGTTTTGAATATGTTATGCCTATTAATATTTTACTAATAAAGGATTTAATATTTCTGACAGAATATTTTGTTTTTGACAAATTTTAGAACTCATTCTTTTACCACATTCGAATTACTAAATATTCAAAATTCTTTTATAAATGTATAAATAAGACGTGATGAAATATAATGGGAAAACAGTGTTATATATTAATGGTCTATTTTATTGTTTGCCAAATATTTAAATGCATTTATTAATGCTAAATTGTCATTATATTATCAATCGCTAAATGTAAATGTCTCAATCTATATTTATGTTTCAACATATATAAATATAATAAAATATAGAAATAATACTTCCAAAATATTTTAAAATTTGTACAAATAAAATATCACAAACAACGCACGATGACAAATGCATGATTTCCAAGAAACTATTCATCATAATTTCTGTCAAGAAGAAAATGAATTTTAAGAGAACACACAGTAACTTCAAAATCTACTCAATCATACGTTTCAGTTGGAAAGCTTATGTATTAAAATTTTCAGTGTTCAGGTTCAAGGGTATTTTTTGTTATTTTTTTAAATTCCTTTACATTTTTTCAAGATAAAACATACAAACTACAATGATAGAAAAGTGAAATAAACTTATAATAAAGAGTTGTAGCATATATTTTTTGGAGTTTACAAGCATTTATTTACAGGAAAAAATTGTGATTTTTTGAAGTAATTTTAAAATATAAAAATAATTTTCATTTGGATTAATAATCATTTAATTTCTGTTGCTCAGTTTTAAAAGACAAGTTGAAAATTAGTTTAATACTTGTTCCACGAATTCCTACTTCATAAAATTTTTCAATATATCAGCATATCAGACATTTTTAATCAATGATATATTTCTCTTTCTATTAATTTTCAATTATTTTAAGAAATTGCACAAGTTTTTATAAATTTCTAGCTTAAACATTTTCAACTATATATTTTCATTTGTTTAATATAATGATAACTGTGAATATGCAATAGAAAACAAAATATTCTATACTGTAATAAGTAACAAATATGAATCTAAAATGCAAACAGTCAATTTTTTTCATCGTATAATGTAATATTGTAATACGCATTTTATAATTTGATAAGTATTCTCATAATAATTAAGAAATTACATTTCAATACGTGTACGTGAGTACAGGGAAATCATAGAATGAATTCTTTTTCCTACAATCCTACAATTCTTTTTATTTCTTAGAGAAAAAAGGATGATGGAGAAATTTCTATTATGTTACATGTAAATGAAATATAACAAATGAAAAAGATATTTTTTAAAGTTTCACGTTCAAAAATATATTCTATAATTTTGATATAGAATATATTTTTGAATCTATTAGTCATAGCCCTGATCACTAATCAGTAATCTCTTTTTGTTTTTTACCAAACTGGTCTCTTTTTATAAATAAAGATTTTAGTATGCATTTTATATTGTTAGAAAACAGTTATTTAAGTATGCACATTCTATGAAACACATGAAAAATTTTCATACTAAATTTTCTAATAATTTTCTAAGCATTAAGCTTTATTAGAAAAATTATATTAAATGAAGTTAACTACGTCTAATAATGAATTAATTTGTACTTTTAAGCTATTATCAAATATATTTGGAGTCATAATATCCAGTAAAATGAAATTTCAACTCATACCACTTTTTAATAAAATGCAAACATAATATTTTAATAAGAGTGTGTGCAATCTGTTCCTATTTAAATTAAAGCAGAAGGGAATTTTATTATACTTGTGAAGTTTCCCAAACGTAATTTAAAAATAAACTAATTAGCACTAAGATAACAAAATACCAGACAGTTATTCACTAGAGAAAATGATATTTTTAAGTTCTTAAAAAAAACTACTCATAAGCGGGAACTAAAAAAAGAAAATTTTATAACCACATTACTTATTTAGCGTAAAATATAAGCAACCAATATTAAATAAAATGTACTTGATACAATATTAAGTTGAATCATAAATAAATACCAATATAGTAAATTGTAATATAAGATCTTGTTTACTTGGTGTAATTCACCAAGCTAAATGAATTATTTTTTTACTAAATAAAATTTCAAATAGCCTTTTGAAAAATATTTTTGTAGAGAACGTTTCATTAAACTATCCTTTATGCCCATTGTTATGGAGAATAAAACATTGAAGAGTAGAATAAACAATTAGATAATAATAAGTTATTATCTAATTAGAAAATATAGATAATAAAGCGTAATTATCTTTATTAAATTTAATTTCAATTTTATTTCTACTTTTTATGTTTACCTTTTAATGAGTATGTTTTTCTTGTACACTTTAAATCTGAAAATTTTACGTATTTTTTCTAATTCCATTTCTAATTGCATTTGCTCTGAGTAAATAGTTTATTTTCAGAAAATAAAATGAAGACTAATTTATTGTAATACTTTTAAGTTCCAAATGAATATGTCTGTGTCTCAATGAAAAGCTTCTTATCATTACAGACACACAAATCTTTATAGTGTAAGCAACCAAAGTTATGTTGTCTGTGCTTTCTGCAACTGTAAAATCTACGGCATTTTTAATTTAAAAAAATCAACTTTGCTTCAATTATTCGTTCAAAGGAAGTTAGATAAACAATTTTTATAGGGAACCATTTAAGTAATAATTTTATTCAAAAGGAAAATGTTAAATGAGTGCTGACAAGGTAGTATTCACAATTGCTTCCTTTGGTGTCTGGAAAAAAAAAAGAAAAAATAAGTTACACACCTATAATGGACGAGATGA
>JAPDSC010117664.1:0-14438 GCA_026290005.1 Latrodectus geometricus
TTTGTATGAAGTGAGAACATGTTCATATTCACTTAGCAAAAAAAATTGTATTCAATGAAAAATGAAATAATAATAATCACACGAAAATTGGCTACTTTAAGCACTCTATTGTTTACTAGAAAATGACATTTTTTTTACGGTCAATTTAACATATTTTAACTTTGAATTCTTTTATAATTTTAATAATTTTCATTTAATTATTTTTCATTATTTTCTTTTATTTTAAATAACAACATTAAAGCTTGGGATTAGCATAGCTATGATAAATTTTCTAATTCGTTATTCATTTAATGAATACATTCTCTCATGATTTTATTATCCAAGGCAATTCAGACTTTGCTAATAGAAATGAATCAGAATATAATTTTAACAACTATGAAGATCTAAGTAATGCAAGAGTACTGAAAAAAAAGTCTTCACTTCATTGCAAATATTAAAGGAAGTATTATTTCATTTTAGATTTAGTAACTTTTTCCAATTTACCTCTTTATTTAAATTTTTTATTTTGAGTAATTATTAAATTTCAAGAAGTTACTTTAGATGTAATAAAATTATTATATTCTTTTATTTGTTATCAATATTTATACTAAGTGATGAGTGTTATTTTTCTGATAGAAACAGAGTTTATAATTTGACTTTATTAATTATTAATAATAATTAGCTGATTATAAGACAATTATAAATTGGTAAATTTATTTGGTTAACGTGAATATCATTTATTACTTAAAGTAGTATTACAAAAAGGATTTATAATATTCTTTGGTTTATTTTTCTCTAACTTGTGACTTTTCTTTTTTTTACACTCAGGACAGATTTGATAGTTATAATATCTTGCAACTATAGCTATTAAACTGAAACATTCCCATGGAAAGCAATCAAACATTTGGCGAATTATTGTTTAGTTTGATGGATTGAAACTTAATGTTCACTTTAAGCAAAAAAAAAAAAAAAAAAAAAAAAAATCCTTCAATATATTATAAAGTCCTCTTTTATTCAATCATAAGATTTGCTTCAAAATTGTCTTTCACACCTTCGTTAACATTTATTTTTTTACCGTTACAAATTATATTTCCACAAGCGATTATAATGTACGTTGGTTTTTTGCATTAAAAAGTTTTATTAATTTTTACCATGCTGCATACAAAATAATTTATCTTAAGCAGCGTGTCACCAGATAATTGTATCTACATTCGAAGGAATGAAAATAATCTGAGCTCAAAGAATAAATAAAAACAGCGTTATTTACATGTGTGTTTTCATTTCTGAAACGCATGAATAAATACAATAAAAAAAATTGAAATTAAGACTAGAAAAATAACACATCTTTCGATGTTATTCCTTAATTACAGTTGATAGTAAATATAGATACACGCAGGATTTTTTTTTAATCTATAACATTCAATACAATTTTTTTTAGCTCTGTTACTTTAATGCTACAAAACACTTCCTATTTCCCCCTTATGTAGGGTCTGCTCTTCGGACTCTATAACTAATGTGTCGTGAGCTGCTTAATCGAGAGCAAACAGCAAGCTAATAAGAAAAATCTTCTTCAAGACCGGTTTGCTTTTAGACGGATGAAAAGTTACGGTTACGCCTGATTTCCTTTACAGAATTAAATCCTACTTAGGATCAAATGTATTGAGCTGAGGAAACTAAAAATTCAATGATATAGTGGGAAATCATTATGAATTATCTTTGTAACTATTTTTATGCGTCATTAATTGTTACTCTTCAGTAATGTTTTACTAAAAATATCGTTGGATTAATTTTGATTTTTCAATATTAGATTTAGATATTACCTTTAAAGTTAATCATTTTTGCAAATTTTACAAAATTATTTTTTTTTATTTTCCATTTATAAAACTACTGACTTTTTGAGGTACAAATACAACGAAAAATTTAAATTTTACAAGAAACTTACTGATATTGAAAAATAAGACAAACAAGCAAGCATCTTCGACTATTATAGAAGTAAAAATTGAAAAATTTTGAATGAAAATGAAAAAAAAAGACGTCTGGTTTATTGAATTTTTATTGTCTGTAGAGGACGAGATATTTATATTTTACATAATTTGCTTAAAATTCTGATTACAATATCCGTAATTGTCATATTAAAAACCAAAACATGTTGTATAGATATTTATGAAGCTTCCTTTTTATTATATGCCTTAAAATATTTATGATAAGAGTTATCATCAGTTTGCTTGATTCATTTAAGTATTTTATTTTTTATTGAAATATCTATACTATTAAATAGATATTGCAATTTCTCGGGATATATTTGTCTTGTATATTATTAATTGTATTCTAAAACAAGTGAAGCAATTTGCGAAATTCTCAATTAGAATAAAGAATTTAACACGATGCATTTTTCTTTTTAAGAATTTGATGATTTCATTTTAAACCACAAGATGGCAGCATCATGTCTCACTTTTGAAAATTGCAACCACATTCTACTACATTCTTTAATATACTTCATGCTTTATGAATGAATATCATCACAACAATGAAATGTTTTCTCTGATACCTCGATTCATAGGATCGTGAAGAGAAAACACGTAATGAAAAAAAATGACATATAAACGAATTGTGGTATTTCGTAAATCAGTTAAGTTTACAAACTACATAAAAAGTATGAAGCACATCAATTTACTTAGAATTTAGTAGTTAAAATCTAATGAATCTAATTGTTGTTAAAATCCATGGAACAATTTATTTAATTTTAAAAATAAACTTTGTAGTTTTTGGAAGTGGTTAAAATTCTAAAAATATCTCAGCTTCTGTTATTAGGATACTAATACTCGCCTTCATTCTAAATATTCGTGCTAGATAACAAAATATATCTTGAATTTAATTACAATCCGTATTTAATAGTGGGGTTAAAACTTTAAAGCGGCATTTTATAAGTTAATCAAATACCTTAGAATCTGAGACAAATATAAACTATGTGATGGGTATATAGCATGTGCATTTCCCATCACTCCCTTATTTTGTTTTTTCGATTATTGGAATTTAGTTCATGTATTTCTGCTATTAGTTTAAATTAAATAGAGCAATAGCAATGTCACTTTTAAAATATTCAAGCATTTTCAAGAAGAAAAGAAGATCAAATTGAAAATTGAGAAAATATATGTAAACTAAAAGTGAACAATTTTTTGAAACTACAAAACATTACCAAAAAGAAATATTGGGTGAATTTCATATTGAATAACGTTTATTGCAAACTATGAATGCACAAAGTAAAAATGCACTATATCTATACACATTAAAATTTTAAATTATTGCATCTTGGTTTACATATTAGAAACAGTAATGTAGATATTTTGAGCTAATGTTGCTACTAATATAACTTCGAGATATTTCCCTTCCAAAAGGGTACATATCAAAACAAATATTAAAATCATTTAAAAATAAATTAATAATCATTTTTAATACATATATTCATATACATATTTTTTGAGGTGGTTTATTAGGTTCAATTTCTTATTAAAAATTAATACATAGTGGTTAAAAAAACGGCAATTCTATAAACTGAGAAAAAAAATTATAACAAGAATTTAGTAAACTTTTCTTTTCTTCCAGTAGAGAACTATTAAATGCAACAGAACTAATCGTATTCGTTTAACATGATGGAAAAAATACACATGCAGAATTGAAAGCAAGCTTCAACATTTATGAGAAGAGTCACAAAGAAGCAATTGTTTTTGTCTACAAAATTGCAAACATAGACTCTGTTCTTTGTTACATAATCTCAACATATTTGGATGGGTAAACGCTTTTTATTCATTTAGATAAGTCAGTAAACTCGCAAATTGTGCTGGTTTTTTAGTAAAATATATATTACACGAGTATAAAAGACTTTTATCTACAAACACTGTAATGTGTACTTAGAGTAAAAAAATTTTAAAAAATGAAAATATATTAATGAGCAAAAATAACAGGAAAAATGCAATATTGTATAATGATAAGAAAAATTCAAAAAGTAAAAAAAAATTTCTTCAAAAAACATAAACACGAAACAATTTAAATCATGTGTACGTAATAATTAATTTCTTCAATGGAAGTTGTTGAATACTTTTTGAAAAATAATCATATGATAAAATATTCAAATAAGGCAATTATGCTTAAAAAATATTTTTCCTGTTTAAAAAAATAAACACTCTTTTGTCAAATTCACAAAAAGTTTGTCATGCTCTTATGTTAACGATACATGGATACATAATAAGCAGTATATCTAGCACCTTATTTCACTTCTTGCGAATGTGAATTGAAATTTCATCAAACGAGTAGAATTTATATCAAAAAATGAAGCTTCATAGAGTTTAATAATATACATTTTCAGTGAAATATAAGACAAAGAAGAAATTATTCAAAACACTTTTTTGAAAAATTATTTAGATCAACAATATGGTATAGCAGATATAAACTCACATTTTCAGCAAAGAAATAAATAAAAAAGAAATTCTATAAGGAAGGAAATGGTTTTGATATACATGCATTTAATAATAAACTGTATTTTGAAAAGATTTAAAATTTTACATGAATTGTATTAAAAAATAAATATTCTCTGCTACTTTCAATATAAAAAAATTGAAACCATTGTTGCATATAGAACAGGATGCCACGAAATCAAGCTCATAAAATATCTATCTCAATTAAGCTTTCTCAAATTTTAATTGATGCTAATTCTTCTAACTGTTAAGGAGCAAGTTACTAATATTTTGTTGTGATTAAAATTATTAAATAATATAAACATGAGTTTCTTTTTGATTAGGTTCTGTTAGAAATTTTAACAAAGTAACTCTCTTTTTTAAATATATTATAGTGAAAACAACCCTATTTCGAAACAATGGAGTAATGTTTTCAGAAATTTTTAACTTAGTTCGCAATAAGCAATGTATATACTGACTTTACAAATTTTGTTCTTATGACTAAACATCAATTGTCCGAAATATTTAAAAAATAGTAGGCTTTACCTCATTAATGTGGTATTAAATGAATGTCTATGAGGTGATTTATAATGATGAAATTTGTTAAATTTGTTGCGAATTCGCGAGAAACCATTCTGATATTATAGAAAATTCATTTGACTATAGTTATGCATTCATAAGAATTAAAGATGCTATATCACAATTAGAAAATCTTACAAAAATTATTTTTTGGTCGCTATTAAGCTTTAAATTATTAATATTTATTAATATTGATAATTTAAGGTAGAATAGTGTCCCTCATATAACTTTCGACTTACTGAAGTGCTTTTCCCAAGTAATTTACAACCAATCTGAAAATATTAGTTGCAAATTCAGAGCCAGATTCTTTTTACTCTTAATTTTTGTTCTTGTGAATTCCTTAGGAATACAAGAATGGTTTTTTTTTTGTCTATTCTAATTGATTTTAATTTATAGAACTTGCAAGCTCTTATTAAATACAGTATGGTAATATAAGTTTCTCTTTTGATAGTTTTCAAAATTAATTTAAGAATAATTGTGTTGATACTAAATTCGTTATATAGATTATTTAAGATATAATTGAGAGAGTTTCTACCTTGTTCTTAATTAATTTGCTTTATTTTTTCTAATTATTAATTCTAAGCTTAATAGTAAAAAACATATAAATGACATCTCCATATTTATTACAAAATTTAATTTATATTGTTTTAAATACTACAACAAAATTAAGTACTTAACATTTTACATTCATATGTGATTATTCGTGCTCATTGTATTTCTTAGAATCAAAATGTCTTCAGACAACTCAGCGCCAAATTATTTTTAATCGATGGAACTATAACAGCTCTTTTTTATAAACATCCCATTCTTCTCAAAAGTTACCCTGTATAATTATGAATTATCATTGTGGATATCAGTTTTATTATGCAATTATTCATTGTTATCATTAATTTAACAAAATTGGTCAATGACGAAACTAGACACTTAACTAGGCTTGGGTATCCTTAAATGCAGTAAGATAATAAAGATTTGATCATATTACATCATATTACTCGGTAGAATATATTTACTATATTAATAATTATGGAAAATTAATTAAGACGTATTTCTCCAAATGAATTAAATACAAAAGTATATAAAAAACAGATATTTATTTCAAAAGTATTATTCATATGTACATTTCACTATAATATGCAATGTTTTATTTAAAATCTATGTTCAGTATGACTTCAGTATTTTCTTATCTTCCCATATATTCCTTTTAAGAATAGAATACAGAAAATATAATTAAAATACGTATACATAATTTCGCGATTACTTCTTTTCAAATGTTTCAATGGCACTGTGTGAAAACAATTATAAAATATTTTTTATGAATTTTGAGATAACCATTGATTACAAAATATTTTTCTTCATAATATCAGAAAATATGGCAATAATTAGCAAGCATATTATATAAGAATTGTGTAAATAAATATCATTTTCATTTCAAAGAATTTATGCATGTGTGTATATATAAAATATATTGAAATCACTTTTTTAATTAACAACGTCATTAAAAAAGTTCAATATTGAAACTTCCATTTTCTTTTTGGATACAAAGGAATTGTGTTTAGTTAATGTTGTTATGTTTTATGTATTACATATTATTGGTATAGAAATTTATACGTGGACATTTGAAATCTTTTGAATTTCTCAATACTAACAATTTTTAAGTTGCATGTAATATAAAATGTATAAAAAATTCTCACTGAAACATAAATTCTCATAATATTTTTTTTAAAAATAGGTATTAAAAATTAATTATTTTTATTTATTAAAAGATATATCTTAATTATCCTCTTTCATTGTTCTTACAAGTTTTTGGAACTATTTTGTATACATTTATGTGCAAAGTATGTTTTCAATACTATTCATTGTTTTCGATAAATCATTTACGTAATAAATCGTTTACGATAGAATTGTGTACGTAATAAATCGTTTACGCATAAAAATATTTACAAGTGGAAAGAAAGATCAAGAGATTAATATTTAAGAGATCAAGAGTTAAAGAAAGATCAAGAGTTAGAGTTTAAAAGAAAATTTTTAACATTCAATTTATGCTTTCCATTTTCTAAACTCACAATTTAACACACATTTTTATACACATTTAATGTATATAAATTGAGTCAGCTAAAAAAGTTTAGTGGCATAATAAAATTCAAATGTGCATATTACATTTCGATTTAATTTACAATTATTCACAAAATTTAATTTTTTAATGAATACCTGTGTTATTTTTTCAAATATAATAGTAATATTAAAATTATTTATTTAATATATAAATAAAATGCACTATTTTATACATTTTAGTTGAAAGTTTCAGTAAGGTAAAAGTTATACAATGTATGACTAAACACACAATTTAAACTAGAATATATAAAAAATTAATTCATTTTGTAATTTTCCACGCATTTAAAAATCTTATTTATAGGAACTACTACAATGAATCTAGTTCAGACTAATATATTAAAATAATAAATAATAAAATACAACAAATAAAAAAGCAATAATAATTCGTTTACTTTAGAGGAATTAGATATCATAAAAATACGTAACCTCTAGCTATACACAACAAGTATTCAAACATTTCCAGACAAAAAGTATTTTAATTTGAATTATAGCGTTTAAAACCTACCTAAACATTTTTGCTTCTACTTAAACATTCATATATTATATTTCAAGCAAAACTGAACACGCAATACTATAGTTACTATAGTATAGTACAAGCTACTATATTATAGTACTATAGTATAGTACAAGCATTATTTTAAAGTCTATGTACAATTATAGTAAACAAAATATGGAATGAACGAAAAGCCCAGAACATCAAAGTGAAACTAATTGTTTTACTAATGTATTTTAAATTACGTTTTATAAAATTTCAAATTTTGTGTAGTTCAATGATTGCAATTTATTTACATATGAAATTATTAACAGCGCCTATGGATTAATAATAATGCCATAGTACAAATGTTTTAAGAGAGAAATTCATTTTCCTCTTTTTAAACTATATTTATAATGATCAATTTGTATTTTTCACTAGAAATTGCAATCTTTACCCCTAATAGCATTGGCATATCTTAAAAATCTTTCTTTGTGTAACCAAAACATTCATAATTTTTAATTAAAGCAAAATTAAAACTGTTTTGAGTTTATCAAATAATTGAATCTATGTTTTAGATATTTTCTAACTGTTTGTAAGAGAGAATCTCATAAAAATTTACTCAGTAAAATTCATAAGTAGATAAGATTTAGTACGTTAGTATATTTACTATCGTAATTCATCTGAAAGAATACTACATAGAATATAATTACTTTATTAGTAGATTAACTGAAAATCATTACTCGACTATCAGTAGCTGATAAGTGCATTTTAGTGTTAATAAAACGAATATATAAATGCTGCTTGTTAAGATATTTTTCTGGTTGATGTATTTGGCTTTTCGATCATCTAAAAAAATCAGTGTCATTTTGGTACAAAGATATTTAGAGTTGCAACAGTTGTTGTTTCCTTTTGGCACCAACGGTTATAGCACAATATCAATAAATGCTGGAGAACTCCTCCAGGTGGCAGTAGTAATGAATGTTTTTAAGTGAGATTTTCCCTCTCAGTAGTTCGAGAGGTTTAATTGTCTGGAGTTCCACGAAAGCAACCAAATAATGACTAGAAATTCGTTGTCTTTGCTTTCAGAATGATTTCTCTTTCTTTTCGGATGAATCTCTTCTGGAGTGGCGTGATAAGCAAATGTAAGGGGTGGATGAAGCACAAAAGAAGAGTAATCAAATTGAAGATATTCACCTAGAGAAGACATTTTAAAATTAATTCGAGTTGTTAACCATCAAATAATGTTAATATAATTCAATATTTCAGTGCATAGTTTCATATCTTTTAAAATCATACTCTCACTTAAATTGATTATTTTTTAGCTATAGATGACATTTTACATATTCATTCCTGTTATTTTATTAATATAATTATGAAGCTTAGCAATATCAAAAATATTTACACCTTAATTTAGTTATAAATCATATTGCCTCATCAAACATTCAATCTTTCTAACAATTGAAAAGAGTTTATCCTCCATACATTTTAAATTCAATATGTAAAGCATTTTTTCAATTTAAATTAGCTCTCAGTTTAAGATTCCATTAGGAACTAATGTCTGCATAGATTTTCAATATGGTAATGGAATGATGCATTTCCCAATCAGTCATAAAATAACTTGGGTGATTGAACGAAATATAATTCAGCTACAAATCAAGTATGGTAATCAATTTTATAAAATTAAAAAGGTTGTGAAGTGCTAAATTTTACTCAATTTATGAAAGAAAGCATTAAAATATTCAAAATGTTGTAGTTGCTGTGGTTCTTTCAAATTAAAAAACTAGGTGATTTTCTTTTATGTAATACAAAATATATTATTGTAAAAAAATTTAATATAACAAATAATAATTGATTCATAATATTATTTTTTATCAACAACAGAATTTAGTGTCTCAAGATTTACAGTTACAAATAATATTTGCAAACTCATATTTAATAAAATATTTATATCCATTGAATTATACTTCCTACAATAATTATATAACATAACATTCTTTATACAGATATTGACATGAAAATACCTTAATTTTTTTATTCACAATTCTTTCAAACCTAAAAATTTCATTCACATAAAAATACACCATGCCAAAAAATGTTTAAATGCTTTAAATATATATAGCAATCAGAAGAATTCTTTAAATATTATTAGATTAATTTTAAGCAAACTTTTAAACTAGGATTAAATCTCCTTTTAAATGGAGTCATGAAATGAAAGACATACGTTTGATAAATCTTTTATTCAATAAAGGATTATTGGCACAGTGTCAAAAGTTTGAGATTTCTACTAAGGTAACTTTCGAAAAAGGTTTTGCATTTTGCTTAGAATTTTGTCTCAACTCTTTATTTTCAGATATTAAGGAGAAATTATTGACATTTTATTTTGATTATATTAAAACATACAAACATATAGAATGCTAGCTTTTTCTTGAAATTTTCAGAACATGGGTTGAAATAGCCATTGGGGAATTATTAACAATGCTATACAAAGAGTGTATTAAAGCCAGAAGTAGTGACCATTTTGAAAAAGAAAATGAAATAAATAACGATTTTTGTTTTTCTTTTATTTGACAAATTGTTTTTAAAGTTCTTTCTGCTATATACGTTCATGCATGCAGTTCAAAGCTTGATTTTTGATCTTAAAAAATAGCTTGCTTACTATTTTGGTGACATTTACTAAAATAAATACCTGTTAGATTCTCCAATAAATATTTCTTATTTAAAACATTATCAATATATAAATGTATATAAAGAGAGAGAGATCAGATGAGATTATGATTGGAATCATTCTAACCCAATTGCTAGCTTATATAAACTCACTTGTAAAACATCATATTTGGACTTGGACTCCCAAACATATAAAGGAAACTGTAACAGAGATCCAACTGCTGCTGTGGTACTCATGATTCCCAGCAGCCTGTTGAAATGACTTGCAGGAAATCTAATACGAATAAAAAATCAAATTTAGATAAACATTGAATTCACGTTCAGTAATTAGTAGGTCACAGTTAGTTATAATTTATTCATATATTATTAAATATTATGAATTTTAATTAGATTTGCCATTTGTTTTGTGAAGGAATAGGTTATTATATTGAATCATTATATTTAATTAATGATATTGTATAATTTCAAAAATTTATTTTATTATCAGCTTAGAAAAGGATGACCATTTATATAAATAAAATAAAAAAATTTCATACAATTTTAAAATGAGAATATTTTAATAAAATCATACTTATTTTTTTTAGCAATTTTAGTTTTTATATGTGTAATATTGATTCACATGATAAAAATTTTTCTTTTCAGAAAAACTTTTATTCGATGACTAGCTTTAAAATGCAGGTGAGACTTACTTTATGCACCTACAGTTGAATTTAAAGCACACGAAAACAAGCTCTTAAAAATGTGACAAATTTGTGAATAATTTTTTAATGTACAAATAATTTTTTTTAATTTATATTTATGGGGAGAAACACTTTTTAGAAACAAAAATTATTTCATTCAAAGTGTTTCAAAATTAGCTTAATGTAATAATAAAAAGTTTCCTTAAAATTATTTAAAAGGGATTAAATCCGTTTATATGTATCAAAAACTGATCAAATTTTAATTAAAAAAACAAAACGAATTCTTGCACTCGTCAAAGTATTAAAAGGAATTTTTTCAATATTTTCAAAAACTTATTTAAATTATATTAATTTAAAATTAATCCTTCACATGAATATCACCAAATTTGTGTTAATTTTCTATTTTTATAATTTAACTAAAATACCCCTGTAAACTTGCCATAAAATTTTGTGTGATTGTAAAAATATTTGAATTTCTTCTATGCAAATATATGATTAAGTGATAATTTAAAAGAGACATGAATGATTTATTTTAACCAACTATTTAAAAATATCTTTTCTGATGTAAGAAAGTAAAAATATAAATTTTAAAAGAGTTAATTCGGTTTAAGAATAAGAAAATATTTATTTCCGCTAATAAAACGATTCACTGAATTTAACGAATCAGTGGAAATAATAAATAGTTACCGTATTCTAAGGTATGCAGTGGCCACTGCTACATGAAATGATCTGAGAATCGTAGTGAAAGCTATGGAAACGTAGACGGCGTTGTCGTGCTCGAAAAATTTGCAGAACTGCACAATTGCCTGTGCCATGGTAGTGAAGAGCATGGGCCAGAACCCAGATCGTAGCTTGATAAGTTTTCTTTTGTCAAAATCTGGTTCTAAAACATGTAACCATAGATAAATATTCATTGAATCAAAGAAATGTGGGGCATTTTGATAGCAAAAAGATATAACAAAAAATAAATTATGTGTTTATGTAAGATAACATTGAATTTTGAATAAGAATGATAACAACTACAGAAAAGTTCTATTTCTAAAAGTTCCATTTCGTAATTTAAAACAACCTAAATTAAATGCTAAATATAGGTATGAAATGTTTGAAATATTGTATAAATAGCAACAGCTTATTTATTCAAAGAAGTAAATATTATTCTAGCATAAAAATTTATACGTTTGTCCCTTACATAATAAATAAATCAATTTCAATTACTCAAGTTGAATCTATAATATTATCTATAGAAATTATAATTTTACCTATAAAAAAAAGAACTTATAATATTTTGGAAATAAATGTAGGCAAACAATTTTACTAAATAATCAACTTTTTAGTTTCTTCGAAGA
The DNA here is from genome assembly GCA_026290005.1 of Latrodectus geometricus. NCBI lineage: Eukaryota > Metazoa > Arthropoda > Arachnida > Araneae > Theridiidae > Latrodectus > Latrodectus geometricus. The sequence continues at coordinate 12,287 of JAPDSC010117664.1, forward strand.
AATTATCTTCTGAAATTATAATTAATTATGTTGTGAGAAATTCCAATCATAAATAAAAATTATTAAAATGTAATACGCAGGTGCAATGTTCAAAAATAAACTAGATGTTAAAGTAAAGAAATGAACGATCTCCCAATTTTCTTTTCTTTATACTGTTCAAAATATATAATTGTTTAAAAATTGACAAGTTATTATAAAGTAAATTTGTGTCTCAAATATTCTATAGAAAAAGCAGTAATTTTTTGATAAACTAGTTTTTATCGTTACTTTCGAGATTAAGAAATGGCATACATTTCTACTACTTGCGTACAGAAATAGATATGAGCAGAAGCACTGTATGCATTAAATCAATAGATTACATTTATTTTATTACAAATACTACTTATTATCTATAAGAATACTTTAAAATACCTTGTGATGCAGCATGAAGAGTTCTGTCCATGATTATTCCAGCCATGGGTGCCAAAATGAGGGAAAATACTTGACACAAGCCATATATCTGTGTATATCGACTCACTATATGTAACAAAGTTATTTTAATGAATGTTAATTACGTAATCATTTCATACTTTTTCACTACATGCAACTACTTGACTCTAGGATCATATTAATGGAGTAATTTTCATTATAAGTTGTACACGTAACTGTTCAAAATATTTTTCATTATTTTTCTCAATATATATATTTTTTTTACATAAAACTTTCTACATTAAGAGAAAAATCAGTCATAACTACAAAATTTGTTTATAAGCAAGTACGTTTTAATAAGCAAACACATTTTTTGCATTAATACAAAGAAAAATTTATTAATATTTTATTAATAAGTATGTGAAAATTTTGTTAATAAACTTTTCAGAGTTAAATAACAATAAGAATTTATATTATATTTTCCATTTTTTTTTTCAATTCATGGTTTACAATTTTTACGAAAAACTGTAGTCGTAAATAAAGAAAATATTTTTTTCTAGATATACGAGATTCGAGATAACAAAAACATCTGTTTAAATGCTTGAAGGATATCTTATTTATTAACTTTAAATTTATCTACAAATATCTTGTCTATCAACATATATACATATTTTCCACAATCGAGTAAAAATCCCTCCAACATTAAATTGTAACTCTATTTTCATGCGTAACATACTATATTAACATAATTGCTTAAAAACATTATTATATAAGAAGAGAAATAATAATGCAGAATTGCAAGAATCAAATCAATTTAAAAGCAGTAAATGTAGTGATGTCAATCAAAAATGGCTATTCAGAATGGTTTTACGGTAATTTTTATAAACCATTATTTTTTAAATATTTAAGAAAACATTTAAGACAAATATACAAAAAATACTATAAATGTAGTTAATTAGAATGCGATATTAATTTATTATTATTAAATGAGATAATTAATAATAATATGAATTATTAAATCCTAGCTAAGAAAGATTGCTTAATTTATTAAATTTTTTAAAGAAAAAAGATTTATTCTTACCGACATGAAAATCAGAACTAATTCTTTCCATCCACAAATGAAGTGAGCCTGAGTAGTTAAGGGTGGCCAGGAGCAGCCAGGAGAACCAGTACTGGTGCAGGGAGAAGGAAAAGGAAGTCAGGGCTACTCGGAAAGGCAGACGCTCTTCTAGGGAAGCGCTGGACATTTCTTTCTCCATTTCTATGCTTTGCATTACTAAACACACATTCGATTGTCAATTAATGAAGAAAAATAGCATAAAATTGGAAGGAAAGTAATTCCGATTGAAGACTATTTGCCCCAAAACCATTAGTTATCAAAAAAATGTTCATTCAAGCTCTTTTACAATTTTATAGAAAAGTGTATGATGTGTTAAAAGGATTTTAAAAAATGAGAAATTCAGGAAATGAAAGTCCTTATAAAATTCAATTTTAAAATTTGCATTGAAAAGAAACTATGGATTTCATTATGTCATGGAGCAATTTATTAATTTCTATTAACATGATTAACCATTATAAAAGGTTTGATTTCAAATTAAAAATAATTTTAAAATTTTTTTAAGAAAGAAAATATTAAGAATTGTTTAATTGTCAAATAAAATGTTTTAGGAGTTACGGAGTAGCATTTTTTTTAATAATGCTGCCATCTAACGGTGATAAAACAAACCATTATTTGATGTATAGT
>JAPDSC010117676.1:0-13170 GCA_026290005.1 Latrodectus geometricus
ATCTTGTAATTTTCATTCCCATTACTGCACAGGGAAGTTTAAATTATTTTCAAGATGAATTTCCATAAATATTTCATGAGAATTATATTCTATTCATTAAATTTTTATATTTGTTTTGTTTTCCGTACTTTCAATTCTATATATTACTGATCAAATCATATTGAAATCTCGTTTTATGAAGAATGGATTTTAAAAAATCCATAAATGAATTCCTTTTTACGAGAACGAATCATTTTAATCTTAATCCCGTTCACATTTTGAACTCCAGTACAATCCTTCATATTTATATTTCACATTATAATTTTAATATTCAAAGAAGTTTATCATAAAGAAATTTTCAAGCAAGTTTTTGAAATTGATCCCATTTTTTTGGGTGAAATTTTGCTACTAAAAATAGCACGAGAGGTAAGTATTTTAATATTTTTTCAATTCAAACTTAATGTAATAAAAACTAATTTATAAATGGAAATATTTTTCCAAAGCTATTGTCGATTTATCAAATTTCCATACGAAAATATTGCAAAATTGAAATATGTTTACTATATATAGAGGATCATTTTAAATGTGAATATTATCCCCATTATATACTTTAGACATAATTCAAAATTTCCCGCAATGAGTTTAACATAACAAATAAGTGAATAATTTTAAAAAATTTATATTTTATGTGGCTTAATTTTTTTATATTTATATACTGATTGAAATGTATGGTTTTATGTGTGAATAATTGCTATAGTTAAATTAAAAAACTTATTTAAAATGAATTCATTTTTTATTTTAAAACTCTTTTTATTTAACAAGCTTTTAAAATTTTCTAAATTTTTACATTTTACCTTCTAATATAAAAATCTAATAAAAGTGAATTTTGTAATTTTTGAATAAAAATTTGAATTTTGAATTAAGTGAATAATCTAAGTAAATCTTAATAAAAGTGAATTTTAATGAAAAAGTTAGTTTCAGTTGTATGGATAAAAAATTAAGATCGTTTATAACTTATAAAACTTATGTATAAAAAAAATTAAACTTGAAACTTTTTTTAGTAAATTTTTAAACAGAGATGAAATTCTTAGTATAAAATACCCTTCTAAGTTATAATTCTATAATGTCCGTTAGTAGTCCTAGTTTTAAAATTAGAAAACGGTTTAATTTATTTGTTGTACAAAGAATATTATTTTTTCAAAATATTAAATATATTTGCACAATTTGGAAACTAATTTTTTTTTAATTTCTAATTTTTATCTTGAATAAGAATTTGCATGTCTTATTAATCAATAAGTAAATAATATTAAAAAAAACAAACTTAATTACCTGCTATTAAAAAAGGCTCATTTTCGTGATGGCTTCATGGAAAGTAATTTAATTTTGGTCTTTCATTCTAACAGAAATTTCAAATTATAGGAATTCTGTAATATTCACAAATGCAAACTTAGTAATTTTTTCTAAATCTAACGTTTTCGAAATTTTAATAAAAAGTGGCAAGAAAATAGCTATTTCAAAAATATTAGATTCAGATTATGTATATATAAAATATCAAAATGTATATATAATTATAAATTTATATATACATAATCTGATAGGTTTTCTCATTCACTGTCCATAATTTTTTAAAACAAGTTTTTGAGAAAACTCAATTTTTCTAATAATAGAGGAAAATGTTATGACTTAACAATAATTTTTTCTAAATGAAAACAGATTTTTATCAAAATAATTCTTACTGATTGTAAATTTCATTTGGATCCTTTAGTAAATTTATGTAATATTTTCGATAACTTAGATTAAAATTATGGAAAAAATATCATAAATTTACTATTAAAATTATTTTGTCACATTTGATCTTGAGTTCACAATCTGTTCTATCTGATTGGCGTAGCATGTTTATATTTGGACCTTACTACATAAAACCCGACTAACCAACCTGTTCTATCTGAAACTTCCAATATTAAAGCTGTAACTTTGTTATTTGATTTTAGATTATTTTAGAATTTTCTTTTTAGATTTAAATTCTTATTATTTCTTAACTTTATATATTTATGCTATCAGGGAAAAAATTTTGATATTTCTAATGAACTAATGAGATTTTATATTCTCATTGTGTTAGAAATTGTACAGTGCTTCATAGCAAAGAATTAGAATTCATCATGAATATATCTATTTAATAATTTAATAAAAAATAATTTAGCACTCAAATAATTATATATATATATATATATATATATATATATATATATAATATGGTTAAATTGCTGTTTAGGTCCCCTTCCTCACCAAATTGGCGATATACACGCCAACAAGCGTGGTAATTCGGACGTTTTTTATCTTTAATGCGCTCTTTATGACAACCTCCGGAGTAGAGTATTTGAAGGATTAACAAAAATAGTTTTATTTATATTGTTAATAAAGATAATGCCTAAAAAATTTGATAGCGATACAATTTCAAAGTTGATGACAGAATAGTTACTTTTCAAGTTGCCTTACCATTGGCACACTAGTTAAAGTGGTCATGGGTAAATAACACGCTATATTTGTCTATGATTACTTAGTAAACTTACTCTTTCAAGAAAACTACCGTCGTGGTCAAATAACTAGTTCGTATATTTGATCTTAATTATATACTTAACAAACATAATTATTCTTAAAACTAATTTTTTCGTGTCAAAATGGAATTTTAAATTTAGCCACAAATCTGATGTCTACTGATGAAATTTATCTTTGTAGGACGGATTCTAATAACTTTCGAAGTTAAAATATTGTCACTAACTTTATAAATGTACACGGAGGAACAAATACATAATACTCTATGCGCAACGACGGGGATACATCTTTAAGATCAAATGGAGAAAATGATGCAAATTTTTAAATAATAAGCATAAAAATAATAAGAATTAAATAAATGATGTCAACCGAAATTGAGTTGTCATTAAAATATTTCAGGAAGAATCTAAAAACTACAAAATGAGTTCATAATTTTAAAAATACATCCTAAATACTAGAAAGAGACTCACATGAGATTTACAACTAAACACGAGTACGGTTGCAAATTACATATTTCCATTTACATCAAATTAATGTTTCTGAAGTAGACAGCGATTATTACAATGGGAAATATTTAGAGAATTATATTTTATTTCTGATATCAAAGAACTGTCGCAGTTGTCAAGTTGTGTTTATTCTATGATTCTGAAAAACAAATGTGCAACAGTATTGCATTGCTATTAATATTTTTTGTCAGTTTTGATAATATTTTAAAAGTGTCAGCAGATAGTGAATTTTATCAAACTTTTATGTAAATGCTAACATCAAAACTCATCTTCTGTATGGCATAACAGCAAAAAATAAAATCAGAATGCAAGAAACCAATGTATTGTTAAAATATTAGTTCAATTGTATATTTGATGAACGATAAGTTTACCAAAATGCTATGTTTTTAAAAAGAAATATTTAAAATATACATTTAAATTATTTTAAATAATTATTAAAATTAATAAATTTGAATTTTGTGATTACTTACTAGATGATTTGAAAGATATAAGTTACAGAAGATGGTGTAGTTTGAGTTTTCAAATCTTATATCGTTTTAAAAGTAATCAGAACCCAGAATTTCAGTTTGAAAACTCATTGTCTAAGAGCTCTTAATTCTGTAGAATTTGAAAGCTATGAGAATATCTCAGCTGATACCCGATGTTAATGTTGAGTTTGGAGTTAATGTGTGTTAGAGTTATGAATTGAATAAATTAACTTTGGAATAATAAAATACACAAAGTAATTGCTTATTTGGGAGTAAATTTCTCTAATAGGAAAGTAAGACTATATTTATACTTCAAAAATGGGATCAAAACAATTTTTATAAAAACTTTTAATTTCCCTTCACCTTTTATTGATGCAGATATTTACTTCCACAAGAACTTCATTCAAAGATTTCAAATTAGTTTAAAGTTGAGTTTTGCTAAAATTTCATAAAAATCTAATATTTTACGTGAAAAATATTTGATTTTTATGCAATATTAATGTACATTACAAATGGTAAAATTGCTTACAAAATAAAAATTTTTTTTTAACCGAATGAAGTCCTCTACGTCATTCTATACATCGAATAAAAAAACCACGATACTGCACTGAGATATGTATTCATAAGCATATATTCCAAATCGCACCTATAGTTTAGTGTTTTATTTTAATGCTTATCTATGTCAGGTACAAATTTTAATCCAGTTTCATACTGCATAAAAATAAAAATAAAAAACATGTTATTAAGAAATTACGAGTCAAATGAAAAATCAAATTCTAATTGACATAAAATAAAAACAAAATTCACTTAAAAATAAAAACTGCATTTTTTGCAGACTCTATTGCAACAATTGCTGAATCAACCAGACTAATCATCGATATTTTTTCAACAAGTAGTCTAGAAAGCACTTTATCTTTTGAGTTATTTTTTTTTATCTTGTCATTATTTTATTTGAAATCGAGAGTTGCAAAGCAAGATAATCTTATCTATATTTTTCATTATTCTTTTCTGATAACAAAAATTTTGCTTAATATTTAGCAAACTCAATGCTTCATAGAATGAATAAAATTAAAAAATAACTATATTTTTTTTAAGTATCCATGTGTATTTAGAAACTTTCTCTATCCTTCTCGTACCTCAATAACAAATATTTTGTAAGTTAAATATTCCTAAAGAAGATAAAAATTAGCTTGCATCGTTTAATGTTTCTCATTTGTAAAGCTTGATAAATTTTTTACAGAGAATATAATTAGTTACACGCATAATCTTTTAAGAATTGACTAAATTGTTGTTTTAATGTATTAAAGCACACACATATTTAAGAATTGAACTCAGGGAATTCTTATTTTTTTTCCAGACCTTGTTGTAAGATATTTTATTCTGAATTTTATTATAAACATATAATCTTTTGTTTAATTATGTCCTGTTAAACATTTAAAAATAGATGTTCCATCTAGGCTATGCTGTTCTTTTGAGCTGATCATTTTCCAGTTTTCCATCACTTTGTTTCATAAAAACATAACCTAATATTTTATTTACAAGAAGCTATATCGAATAACAATACTGCAAAAAAATAACTTTGAGTGACAAACCAAACCTAAACACATAACAATTAGGTTTAGGTTTGAATGCTGTAAATGCTCTAAAAGCCTAATTTTTTTTATGTCTTAGGCATCCATTTAGTGGAATCATTTTTGTTATGTCATATAATTCTAAATATGCATCCAAAAAAATTTAAAAAGTGTGTTTAATTTTGATTAACAAAGATGAGGAATAAACTTAAAGTCGAAATATTGCCATTCGTTGGTTTTCATTTCTTTTTTTTTAAATATGCGCGTTCTTGAATCAACTCGACATATAAATGTATTCATTCAAATCTAAGGTAACATTAGAAAAGTTAAGAGCTCACACTGCTTTTCCTAAAATAATTTACTGAAAGGAATTTTTCAACTGCCATTGTTTTTATATTACAATATAATAGATATTTCAAGGAAAAAAATTGAATACTTTTAAGTAATATTTAACATTCTTTGTACAAACATTTTTGAACAATAAGCAAAACAGCAGCCCCTCACGCATACACACACGGAAAATCCCATTTGCATTACATAGTTAAATCAAATATTATGATTTAAGAAAACTTCGAATGTTTCTACTTTCCATTTTTAAGCCATTTCTTAATGGTTTTATATAAGCGCGGAAATTAAATTTAAAAAATTCATGAAGTTTGAGATTTTGAACAATGATTCATTAGGTTAAATTTGAGAAAATTTATACCAATCATAAGCAATCACAATGATGCGTATGTGGATGTTTGGTTCTGAAAACTTACATCAACGATTGTATTATATATCGTTTATAGATTATATAATAATATATAGATTATAGTTATTTAAATCGTATTTAGATTCTTGTATGCTGGGCAATTCGTACTAGAATTTATTGATGTTTCAGCATTGCTATCTGCAGTAATTTTTTGGCGCAGCTTGTCCTTTTTGGACCTTGGGCCATAAAACCCAACCAACAGTAATTTTAAGAAATATAACATTCTTATTTCAGAATTCTCGCCAAACATCAATAATTTCCTTTTTTTAAGTCCTTTTTCAGACCACCTCATTTTCTGAAATTCGCTTTACCTGATTATCTATATGCTCAGTGCCCTCGGGAAAGTAATACGCGAAATTCCAAATTTCTTAGCTGCATCGGAGATACTAATCTATTGTAAGCTAATGATAACGTCAAAAACCAGTCTAGAGTTGCTATTCTCGCTGCAATAATTGAATTAATAGCTATCACACAAGCCCTTGTTGTCTTATATAGTTGCTATCTACTGAATCACAGCATACCACTATTATCATATTCACGCCTATAACAGCTTCTCTGGCATTTGAGCAATGGTGATGATGCTATGGAATCTTAAACTGGATTATTTGAAAATTTTTCCTAATATCATACAAACGCTTTAAGTTTTTGGTTGAAAGTATGTGAATTCAGCCCTAACATAGCTGAAGATTATAATGTTATTATCATGTCCTGTCCGTTTACTTAAATTAGTTGTGATCCAATGCGTCTCCATTGTTGTAGAGCGGAAGTTTCGAAGAATGATTCTCTTTAAAGTTTAATCTTGCCCATTTATCATAGTTTAAAGATATAAGATGAATGAATGTATTTGTAACTATATTTTAATGGAAATATGCTGCCAGTAAAATAGCCCTAAGAAACAGATTATTCTGTACATTGTATTAAATTTTATTTATGTCAATGTATAACACTTTAAAGTAAATTTTAGAATGATAAATCAAACATTAAATCCACATAGTTAATATACTTTTACTGGGGATTCAGTGAATCAAATCCTTATGTGATAAAATAAGTTTATTGATTAAACAAAAACAAATTTTTATAAAAACAACGAAATATGTTAATTATTTAATAATTTTTGTTTAAAAAAGAAAAATACTTTAAAATTAGCAAAAATATAAATAATTATAGGAATTTATACTTAGCATGTGTTGGAAGATAAGTATTAAATTCCTTAACTAAATATATAATTCTAAAACGATATTGCTGAATGATATTGTCTCACTTAATATTTGAGAGTACCCTAAATATCTAACTATTTAGATACTAAAATCCAAATATACATCTTGAATATTTGGGTTTATGAAAATGATATTTTGTTCTTAATAGTAATATTTTAGCTGAAATCACTTTTGTTAATAATACTCATAAATTTATTTAAATTTTATACCAATAAACTTTTAAAGATGTGAAAAGGTGCTTCTTATTTTCAAAACTTTTTAGGGAAACAATTTGCTATGCAGAAAGTCTAATAAGTTATTACTGTTAAATAAACTATTAAAAATATTACTAAAATTACAGTAAATTTTGATGATTGCATTTAAGATCATTACTATTAAGGTCTTTAGTTACGAACCATTGCACAAAAACAATAGACAACGGTTATAACTTCAAACAAAATAAGTAACGGTAAGAAAACGTGGATACACATCAGGAAAAAACTGAAAAAAATGTTATTACATAATTAATCATTCTTACGTTATCTGCTTTCGAGATTATTTTGGATTCATTGGGTTGAGGTTATTTTTATTAGACAGCGATAACATGATAAAATTTTATCATTTGTTTGTGGACAAAAAAAAATGTTGCTTAATATCACACGTAAAGCAATATTTGATGTCCCACAGTTCAAAACAAAAATGCGTCGGATTCATTTCTCTAACTTCTGAACTTTTCATTTTTCAATAGTTTCTAGTCTGAAAACTTGAAAAATATAATAAATCGAAATTATGCAAGAAAATAATGTTAGACAGTCTCATAATTTGCAAATCACGATTTTTCAATCCGCATTCGCATAAAATTAAGAAATTATTTACAATTGTAGAAAACTATTAATAATAAAAGAAAAATCATTATCTTTCAACATCTGCCATTCCTTTCGAAGTAAGATTTTTATTTCATACTTAAAGTATTTTTGCTATAAACTTCTTATAGAGTTTTAAACTTCTTGACTTACAATTAACTTAGTTACTATTTCCCAAATTTTTTAATTTAATACATAATGTGCATGACAGTATTTGTGTACTTAAAAATAGCAATTTTTTTTTTAATTTTAGTTTTTCAGAGAACTATATACGAACAGTGAAACTCTTCGAAATTCCTAAACTTTAATGCAATTTACTTTTAATTCGAATTTTGTGGTTAAATCTTATCCAGAATAGGTATATATTTTTATGTAAACTGTTAATAATATTAAAGTATTTATTATCATAATTATTGAAATTATTAATTTAAAACATTCATTTTTATATCAATTTTTTTAATCAACAATTTGTGAAAATTAACACTTACATTTTCCCGTCATTTTTAAATTTTGCCAATTATTCTGATTTCAGTAAATCTCAATAACTCGAGCATTTTATATTATATTGTGAATTTTGCAGTATCTTTAGTAATTTCCGTAAAGAAATTAATCATTTAGTCAAAGTAATTTTTTATGGAAAAAAGCAATTCTTGTTTTTGTAAATACTTTTTTGAGTTTTTATGATAAAAAATATTTTTTTATTTTTTTACATAATATTTTTTAAATTTTTCTTAATGAAGAACTTCTATTATTTCATTTATGAGTTTTGTCATATTCATGAACAATCTTTTACTTAAATGATGCAAAATGTTCGATGATAACTTAAAAATATATTAAAAATTTGATTAAATAAACCATTTTTGCTTCTGATAACATTTAAAAACTTAAGTATAAGTATTTAGAAATTTTTATAAATTAAGTTTTATAATTTGATTTCATGAAAAAATCAATATTTTGATTATTCAAATCTTTTGCTTTTTTTCAGTAAATAATCAAGAAGCTGAGACAAAATAATTTCATTTCATTTAAAATAAAGTTTACATAGAATATTACAATAACCTTAAGCATGAATAGGAATTTTCATAACAATTAAAAAATTAAATTGCTTCTAAATTAGAAGAGTTAATTATATATAAAATTATTTCAAAAAATTTATTTTAATTTGAAAACTTATAATTTCTTTAGGAAAATCTTTTTTTTTTTTTTTTTTTTTTTTTTTTTGCAAAAATATTAACCTTTTTACGTTTAATCTTTTATAAAAAGTTTTAATCTTCAACTTTAATTGCATTTTAAAGATTCGTATGAAAAAAGAAACTTGTGCATGATTACGATTTTTCAATATTTAAGATTCTTAGAAAGTTTTTCGTTTTATTCCTCCACTCAGTGTAACCAATGTATATATGTAAACAGAAATTCATTCCTATAGTAAGTGCCATAAGGCTTTTAAATTCTGAGTGGAAATTTTCATTGAAAGCTTTCTTCAAGATAATATTTGCAATACCAGAGACATTTTGTGAGTAAATATAACTTTTTATATTAAGTTTTTAATTAAAAATATTCTTTCAAATTTTTTTTGTATTAAGTTATTTGTATTTTATGTTAATGTACAAAAATTCTATCAGTAGGAGCTTTTTTGATTATATCTATTTAAGATGCTCAATAGTAAGAGATAGAATTATGAATATTAGTAAAAATAGCAGTTTTATAATTATTAGCATTACGATAATTTTATTGTAATTAATTTTGCTTTACATTACTAGTCTTCATCCCAATTTGATTAAATGTGCAAAAAAAGTTTTGAAAACTCTTAGTTATAAATTTGCCATAAATATATCTAACAAGATCTCTTTCGAATGTCCAATAGTATCTCATAATTTAATACTTGCATTTTTGTCATAGGCAATTTAAATAATCTTCGCAATATTTCTCTAATAAAATTTATAAATGAACTTGAATAGTCTGTTAGAAATAATCTTTAAGAATGAAAATGCATTATAATAATTTTGTGATAAAGTTTTAATACTAGCATAATTTTAAGGAAATTATCGATATAAATGTTAAGTTTGTACAGTTCAATAATTTTACTGATATTGGTGCTTGAGAAATATATATAGAGAGAGAGCTGTTAGCATTTTATTTAATGAATTCAGTTAAAATTAGAACTAAAATAGTCATTTTACATAAATTTTAAATGTCAAGTAATCGATATTTAAATATCTGGCAGTTAACAATAAGGACTACAGAAAATGAGAGAAATATATAGGGAAATCTTAATTTTTAAAAATGCTTAAATAAAAAATTTGTCAAACTCGAAAATTTAATTTAATGAAATTTCTGTTTTTTTTATATTGCATTATTTTCAAAGACTTTTTAATTTATCTCTCTTAAGAATTATATAGATTTAAGTAATTTATATAAATCTTATGTAGACATAAATATTGTGTAGAATAAATTGATACGGATGAGTAAAATATAGATAGTACTATAGGTTAAGTATTAATATTTACTGAAATTATTAATTAGTGTATCCTAATACTTAGTGTGTAGTGTATTCTTCAATTCAAAATAAAATTTATTATCTGAATCATTTTGAATCAGAGGGATTAATTTTATGAAAATGTTTAAATTAAAAATACTAAAGACAATATTTCTTTCACCTTTTTAGAGGTGGTGTAATATAAAAGTTAATTAATGAATTTTAAGCTGTTTCACACACACACACACACACACCAACAAACATTAATGGTTCTCATAGTTTTAGAAAATTAAATATTCTCCATGTTTGCTATAGTTTTTTTTTATCTGTTTTTAAATTTTTTTAAAAAAATTGGGTGAAAATGTGCCTTAGGTCCTCTATTTGGTGCGTTTTCAAAATCATTGATACCATGGCGAAAATTCTACCACTATTTCAAAATGAGATTTAATTAGCGACCAATGAAATGGCTAAAACAAAAGAGTAATTAATGAGCATGCGCGAAAAAGTGCTTCAAATTCGCGAGTTGGCGAAGTAGGGGACCTAAAGCGCAATTTAACCAAAAATTGTTTTAAAAATGCGTTTAACCTTTTCAGTAGTTAAATTAATAGCACCAGAAAAAATGAAATAAAAGTATAGATAAATTTGCTACATATATTGTTCACAATTGTGTCGTAAGAAATTTGTTTTACACATTTCTTCCATTGAAAAGTTACAACTCTTAAGAATGATTAACCAAATTACTTAAAAATATAAATACCAGAGTAACTTTACAAATTGTAATATTTTTCATACTTTCACGCATCACTCGTTAAATGATGCACATTTACCAAATTGTTTTGCAGAAAAAAAGGGAAGAAGCTAAACATCTCTCGCTACCTTGAATTTGTAGAAAAATTGAGTAAACAATTTATATAAGAAAAGGGAAAAATTATTCAAGCCATTTATGTAAAAAGTATAACTTGATTATTATTGTTCGTAATCAAATGAAGAATTTCATTTTGAAATCAATTAAAAATTGAATCAGCTCGAATAAAAAGATTCCTTTTTAAACATTTTTATTAATTATTTTATGGCCAATTTTTAAATAAAGTAGGATTTATTTTACCTTTCACTAAATCAAATTTGACAGTTTTAGCTTAGATAATTTAAAACAGACTTTAGAAACTTGCGAACACATACTTTTTTCGCAAAGTGATTAGTAACACAATGTATACCAAATAACTATTTAATATGTTTAAGAAGTATTTCCCGCATTAAAAATTTAATAAATAGCATTTTTTCAGAATTTTAGGGAATATTCAATGTATGTGAAAACATTAGCAAAAAATAGCAACATGAAGTGACAGTTATTTTTCGTCTATCATAACTACTGGGGAAGGATACTTTTAATTATTATGAAGATATTATCGAGATAAATAAATTATATAATGATTACTTTTCCAGTATAATAATAACTAAGATAAACATTATATATTGCTAACTATTTCGTATTTCCACAACATATTTAAAAGTATGTATGTTTCCACAACATATTTAAAAGAAATTAGATAATTTACCATGAATAGACTTTATCATCATATCGTTCTTGCACTGAATAGAATGATGTTCATACCATTAGCTTTCTGTCACATGATTGATAATTAATGTGGATAATTACTTTTTAGAAATAAAAATAAATGAAGCATTTCTTAACATATACGAAAAGCTCAAAAATAAGCTGACTAAATTTTTTTTTTTTTTTTTTTTTTTTTTTTTAGCATGAAGAATAAAAAATATTATTTTACTTCATATAATTTTTATAGTACTAAAGAAATTATATCCCTTGTAAATTTAAAAGTCTGCATCCGAATGGGATAACAAACATTTACGATACAAACTAATAATATATATTACACGAAATAATTTATACGAGTATATTCGCGGTAAACAAATATTTTCTGGCAAATTTTATACTTTATTAATTTTTAACCGTTATTAAGGCTGTATAATCCCTTAAAGGGTAGAATGCGGAATAAAATCAGTCTAAAATAACAATAATACTCTAAAAAAATTACGATTCAGTATCTACCAAAAAAAAAATAGTCACCGACATAAGCTTCCGGATATTTTTCTCTTTTTAAATTTATCCTTGAATTACTCGACGAAGTTATGTAATATTTGAGTTTGACGTGATTGACTAGAACGAGCTACATCATTTATTTTGTGTTTTGATTATTTAAATTCGTATTATATAATTCATTAATGAAACAAAGCTACGTTCCAGAGAAATCCATCAAAACAAGTTTCTAAAAAAACTATTGTTGAGGAGAAATTAATCATAATTGTAATCACGTGTCTGGTTGCTTGTCATTCGTGGTGCTCTTTCCTGAGTAATCATTCCGAACAAACGATGTGCTTGATGTGTGTTCAATGTCGATAACTCTATATTTTGATAAACAAAAACAATTATATTTGCTTCTCTTTGGTGGCTTATGTCAATGAAGTGCTGGGAAGTTTTCTCGCTCTGTTTGGTATGTTGCATTCAATTACATTGTTTAAAAATAAGTCTGAAACAAGAAAAATGCATTATTTTGTCTGCAAATAAGTTATTTCTCTTGAAATAATTTATTAACAAGATAAATGGTATTTAAAATTGATAAATAATTTAATTTTAATCAAGGAGTTTATAACTTTTCGATAAATCAATTTCGTAAATGCATTAATTAATAAAGTTTTAATAGAATTAATTATGGTACATTGTTTCAGTTTTGGTAAACATTATATATATATATGGATATATATATATATATATATATATATGGATAT
>JAPDSC010117678.1:0-18634 GCA_026290005.1 Latrodectus geometricus
CGAAGGCAAGTCCACCCGTCAGGAACTGGGTGAATGAAGTCAGAAAGAACATCTAACTTTTTAAACAAAGCACTCCCTCACGAGAGTGAAATTACGACTTTGTCTTAGAAATGAGCCTTCAAATTTAGAGATTAGGCCAAATAATATTAAAAAATAGGCCAAATAATATCCAAGGCCTGTCTCCTAACACCCCTAGAGGTATAAATGTCGAATGAGAACATATAGAACATTGCCACCAGGACATATTTAACATGTCTCAATAGCCATTAGTGAACATGACGGATCTTCAGATAAATCGGGATTTGAACTCACAATCTAAAATATCAATGCGCATACAATAAATAATATATTATCAGTATTAAAGATATGTGTTCTTATAATTTTAGAAGTATCAAACGAATGAAAATTAATTAAAATTCAAATTCAAAAAGTGCATTCCTAAATACACTACTGGTCATTAAAATTGCTACACCAAGAAGGCAACATGCTACAGACGTGAAATTGATACGAAAGGAAGAAGGTGCTGTGATATGCAAATGATTAGCTTTTCAGCGCATTCAAACAAAGCAGATGCTAGTAGCGACACCTACATTGTGTTTAAATAAATTAATTGTTCAGCCGGTTCGTCATACACAAATTGCATTTGAACGTTGTTACCTGGTGAAACGTTGTTGTGATGCCTCGTGTAAGAAGGAGAAATGCGTACCAGCACGTTTCTGACTTTGATAAAGGTCGAATTGTAGCGTACCGAGATTGCGGTTTATCTTATCGCAGTATTGCTGCTCGCGTCGGTCGAGATCCAATGACTGTTAGCAGAATAGGAATCGATGGGTTCAGGGCGGTAATACGGAACGCCATGCGGGATCTCAACGGCCACCTATCACTAGCAGCCGAGAAGACAGGCATATTATCCGCATGGCCGTAATGGATAGTGCAACCACGTCACGAGCCGTGAGTCAAGAAACGGGGTCGGAGACTCTCAGCTCGAAGACCATGGCTGCGGCTTCTCTTGACGCTGCGTCATAGGCAAGAGCGCCTTCAATGGTGTGATCAACAACAAACCTGGGTGCACGAATGGCGAATGGTCATCTTTTCAGATGAATCCAGGTTCTGTGTACAACATCATGATGGTCGCAACCGTGTTTGGCGGCATCGTGGTGGTGGAACACTCATGCGTGCATTCGTCATTGTCATACTGGATCATCATCTGGCGTGATGGTATGGGGGGTCATTGGATACACGTCGTGGTCGTCATTTCTGGTGTGTTACGACCCGTGTCTCTACCCTTTATTCGAACCCTGCGAAACCCTTCGTTTCAGCAGGATTATGCCGGTATTGTACAGACCTTCCTTCCTTTATACGTAACATGTTCGGTTGTTGCCCTGGCCAGCACGTTCTCCAGATCTTTCACTAAGAGAAAACGTCTGGTCAATGGTTCCCAGCAACTGGTTCGTCACCAAACGCCAGTCACTACGGTTGATGAACTGTGGCATCGTGTTGAAGCTGCATGGGCTTCTGTACCTGTACATGCAATCCAATCTCTGTTTGACTCAATGCCCAGGCGTATAACTGCTGTTATTACTGTCAGATGTGGTTGTTCTGGGTATTGATTTCTCAGGATCTATCCAGCAACATTTTTTGAAAATTTAATCACTTGTTATTTCTAGTATAATATATTTGTCCAATAAATATCATTTTGTTATCTGCATTTCTTCCTGGTGTAGCAATTTTAATGTCCAGTAGTGTATTATGAATTTTTCTGATTTGATCTGGATACAATTATTAACATTCATTAATTGCACTATGTAAATGCCAAACGTCTGAATGTAATAAATTAACTTTAAAAAATGTATATATATATATTACATCAGTTATTTCAGTCACCATATATGTTCACTTTCTATTTCTGATTTTCACATATGCAGTGATTATTTTAAATATTATTTTTATTGCACAAACGTTGTTTTAATGGAAAGTTAATCAATAAAATTTTTATAAATAAGAGCATTTGGTTTCGAGCTCCAACTTAAATCAATTTCACAATTCCCAATTTGTTTTTTATTTATCAAAAAGTTGATCACTTATAAAATCCTTCATCAAACAGCAGATAATTTATGAATTTGTTATCATAGAATGCATTTCTTTATATTAAATAAATTTGAAAAATGTATTTGGTCATGAGAACATATTTAGAGTTCAAAACTCTGCTACTATGAAAATGTTTCAGAAATTTGCTTTCTTATATTGTTCAATATTAATCTGCGTAAAATTCCGTAACTCTTACCATTTAATTTTTTACACATTTGATTACATATTTACATAATTTTCCCCCAATTGTAACTTAACACTGATTTCAAAAATAAGTTTATTTTGTTCTAATGATAAATAAAAACTTCTTCAGGATGGAAATTTATTTTCAATATTGTATTCAACTGGTAAATGCAGTTTTTAACTCGTGTTATAAACATAAATAACATTATTCAATATCATTTTGGATACAATTAGAATACATTTACTTACTTGTAATTTATTTAAATCTTGTGTTTATTTGTCTTAATCTTACTAAATATTATGGAGTGAAACTTCTACAGAAATTGTTATTACTTAAATATTCTCTGTTAAGTTTCATTTAAGTTGATTTTATAATTTATAATGAAGCTAGTGTTTCTCTTTAAAGAAATTTTATACATACTTTATATGCAAATAAATCTGTTAGGATGTAATTTTAAACGTAATTTTCCTTTAAAACCTAATTTATATTATGAACTTTCACTTAAAATTTAATTTGTATAGTGAATTCAAATTAAGAGTATTAAGCTGTTACATTTTAAATTTAATTAAAGAAAATATAATAAATGAGAAAAAATAGTTAAAGCTTACTTGTCAATATAAATGGAATTTTCAAATAATAGAATGTTCTATGAATCAGTCTAGTGTTTAGGTATCAAAATAATTTTCATTATATTTTGAGATATTTTTCGTCATAATTTAGATTACATCATGAAGCAACATTAATATAAAAATTTATTTTTTTGAATTTACATTCAAGAAATATCTGTAAAGTCTTATTAGGCTTTACGGTAACATTTAAAAAATAAAAACACAATTCCTCGTTTCAAACATGATGATTTTAGCAGACATAAAATAACTTATTACTAAACTTTGAATTTGATTACAACAATTAAATTACATGTAGGAGAATATTTCTAAGGAATTAGTTAAATTGAAGTAAATTGAATGAGATTTGTCACTGCTATATTTACACAAGGTGTGAAAAATTTAACTAATTTAAATCGTGTAACTTGTCAAAGTTAATCTTAAATAAAGTCTCCTTAAACTATTCTAACTTGAATTCTTTTTGAAAATGAGCTAGTTAAGCATCTAAATAAAGCTGTGATAGTAATGCAATTTATTGTTAAAATTCCTGTGTTAATTTTAATAATTTACTTAGAGATACTAAATGACTGGTTTTAAAATAAAGCTGAAATATAATAAATGATATTATAATATTAGTTTCAGAATGTGATGTATTTTAATTCTCTGTAATTCAATAATAAAATATAATCAAAAATATCGATGCTGCATAATTCCTAAAGCTACTGCAAAACAAAATCTGTTACATGATTTTGCAAGTTTGAAATGAACACATCTTTCTTTGAGTTCATTCATATATTCATCCAGGCAGTAATATTATCATATCAAATTGAATATTAAAATAAAATACTTTCATATTTTTTACATTTTTATATTACGTTAATTTTTGTTTGAATAAATAAATTTATATAAACTTAGTAAGATTATTTTAAATGTCAATTATTAAAATATCTGTGGATGAGTGTGTGTGATAAACATATGTTATGTTCTAAAAACAACATACAAGTTCTACTTCTGGTTATTGAGATAATCAAATGAGCTTATACAATCTCTTTTAAGTTGTATAAGCTTTTTTATTGTTGTTGCTTGGTTATTAATTGTAATTGTTGTTTATTGTTGTTGCTTGGTTATTAATTGCTTGGTTATTAATTGTTCCTTGCCTTTAAATCTATTCTCAAATCACTTGCATAAACTAATCTATATGTAAATCTAAATTTGCTTAAATTATTCCAAAAATAAGACTGTTGTCATTAATCAATGCTCATGATTTCTGAAAATTATGGATATTAGAGTTTTCATAATTTTAAACTTAAGATGTTCACAGTATTTATAATTAACGATTCTATTACGATTTTAGCATACTTACAGTTTGTAATTAGATTTAATATTATTTTGAATTTATAGACTTTTTTATCACACATGTTCAGATGACTTAGAAATTGATTGTAAATGTTGCTTAATATTAATAAATAGTAATAGTAAAAATATTATATAATTTTATGAATTGGTAGGAAAATGTATACTTTCTAAATTTCAGTTTTGAATATTACCACCACATAATGGAATAATATGATGGGGAAAAAAATTAATTTTTATATGATGTGATTATAACTCATGTATAGAAATTAATATATGAGTAAAGTAATTAAATGAAGCAGTTAATTATTGTGCTTATTGTATTTTTGAAATCACAATGAAGTTATGAAAAAATTACAATAACCATATAGAAATATTTCATGATTTATTCTTTATTTACTTTTATTGATGAAGAAATCAATATTATTAATTAATAATATAGTACAAGTAAAAGCTAGTTTTTCTGAGGTAAAATATATTTTGATTCTCCTTTAAATATTCATATCATTTCAAATATTAGCTTATTTTTTGTAAACTTTTTTTCTTTCATAATTTTAATCTAAAAAAGTGCTTTTCTGCGTATAGTAGGAAATGTTCACTTTTTTTCAATACAGAAGTTTTGAAACATAAGTTTGCAATATGCACTTTTAAACAAATTTTTAGTCATTATTTAGTTTGATTATTTAGTTTGTTGATAAATAATACTTAATAAAATTTTAATTCACTAAAAAAATTAAAATTCACTAATAATCGAAGTTTTTAAGCAAAAAATCTTAACCGTAAGATACATTATTGGTAAAATGTTTCTTATTATTCATATAAAGTTCAAAGAAAGATATTTCCATTTGTGTGTCATTTCATGGCTGTACAATTGATAATAAATATATATATATCAATACAGGATACAATTTACTAAAATTGATATTCTAAACTTATTCCATAATATCTTATATAAAAGTTTAAGATGCTTTATTTAAGGTATCGTCAGTTTATTTATAAAATAACATAGGTTGACTTATAAGGCTCTCAGATTATTTTCTGCATTATATTGGATTATTTTTGTTTTTAGTATAAATCTTTTGCAATAATGTACCTTTTCAAAAAAATTCTTAACTGGGTGAATATACATGCAACAATTTATTTACAAATTAAAGCTCATAACGAAAAGCATTTCCTCATATACTCATTATATTACAACTTACTTACTCATAAAAACATTTTAAGCATAAAAACATATTAAAGAACATCATTTAAAGCATATGTAAACTTAATGAATAGAAACATCATTTAAACTGAGATGGTAATTTATTTGATTCTAAGTTCCAACTATAGTGCAACATTTTAAGTAAGAAGAATGTTTTTCGTATTCAAGGAATGAATTAAATTCCTAAAATATTTCAGAGAGCTCTTATTTTAAAATACAAGAAATATATGAAACGAATATTTTAAATTTACTCATGGACTATTCAGTAATTGCATTTGCAGGATATTCTCCCAAAATATTTTCAAATATATTTACTCTCTTTCCATTTTATATACAGATTACTTGGTATTAATTTAGAAGTTGACAATTTATTTTTTTGAATACCTACAGAATACATGTGCATAAATTATAAGCGAGAAAACTAAATTTAAGATTTTCAAAGTAACTTAAAGTTAATCCACATTTATACTCTTAAGCAAAAGAAAAATTTATGTGATAGATTTAATGACAAAAGAAAAATTCAAAATTCACACATTTTCTTCAGGAAAAAAGTATTCAAAAATCAGTGAAAAACATTTCAATGAAATAATTAGTTTACTACTGGTAAAAGAAATTAATATTATTTAAAGTTAGAAAACGTAGAATTCTAAATAAAAATGTAACGTTAAATATAAATTTAAAATGTAAATTGCAAGAAAATCGTTATCCTATTGTTCCATAAAAATGATATGAAATTTGATAGAATGTATAAATAAGCGTCAAATTTAGATTAGTTTGACAATTATAAATTTCATAGTAGTTCTTTCTAAGTCATACGGTATATTTTATTTTAATAATATTTATGTTAACATAGAGTCGTCTCGAATACAACGTTTTATTCTTTATTACCAAAAATGAGTAATTCAAATATTTAATTAATGTATTTAACAATATCTAACTTTAGGAAGTATAAATAAAATGAAGGTATTCTTTAATAAAAAAGTTTCTATAAAAGATTCCCTAAAAGGAAAAATCAGTTGAATAAAACTAAATAGTAGAACAGAAATGTAAATGAATAATCACAAATTGATATTATATTATATATTTTACTCATTTCCTAATTTTCATATTACATGATAATTTATTTTAGTGAACAGTATTTTTAGAAAAACATCAGTAAACTGGTGTAAAAAATATGAATTAATTTTAAAACAAACGTCAGCATATTTGCTTAATCATTTAATCTAGCAGATTAAAAATGTTTAATTTCTTATAATAAAAGAATGCATTATAATTTACTATAATAGTATTCAACTACAATGAAACTTTACGTTTATATATATATATATATATATATGTTTATATATATATATATATATATATATATATATATATAATTTACCTAATATATCGAGGTTTAAAAAATTTTCTACAGTCAAATAGCAGAAATAAAATATTAATCTTTATGAAATACATTATTATGTCAAAGAGTTATAATATTGCTAATTAATTTTTTCACCTGAGGCACATAAGAAAATAAACCTTAAATAAAATTTTATGACATCATGAATAGATATAAACTTATGACGTCATAGATATTAGATATAAAATTAGTCCATTTATTGCAAATAATAACACTATGACATTTGTTTCTAATTCATTTTATATTTTCATTTATAAAATTGAAAAGTTATAAATTTTCAGATAAATCATATTAAATAATAATTCATATTAATTAAATAATATTAAATAAAATATTGATTTCATAGACATTATTGATCATCAGAGAATATTAATCATTCAAGGCGGAAATTATTATGACATATTAATTATTAGCAAAAAATTATATACGATAAAATCAGCAGAAAACATTTCCAGATACAATCTAACGATATTTAGGTAAGATAAAATATTTACTTGAAGATATACAAAAATAAATACATGTAATTTATCTACAAGGAAGTAGAAGGCAGATAAAGTGTACTTAAGTATGTAGTTAATTAATGATATGATTAGCTTTATCCTTTACATATAGAGATGAACTTTACAAATACATGTCGATATATATATATATATATATATATATATATATATATATATATTAGAGTTATATACTAGCACAGAAGTAATTTCTTATTTTTTTCTTTAATAGTTAATTAAATATAAAATGACAAAATGCTTAATCAAATTGAATTATTTTGCAAATAGTTTCATACTTAGTTAACATTCTTCATCATTATCGATAATTTTGTCTTTAAATTTTACGCTCACATGCTATTAATCAGTCTGCTTTCTCACAAGTGGATCGAAATATAATTGATTTCCCAAGTAAGATATTCTAATGGAATCTATAATGTCTATTAGTTTATTTTAACTCATTGATTAGATGAGGCAACGCATGAATTGATATCGTTGTCTATTATTTATCACAGAATTATGATTAATAGAATTATCAGAGAATTATGATTAATAGAATTATCAGAGAATTATGATAAAAACAACTATTATGATTATAATCAATGAAGTTAAATATTTTTGTTGGTGTTATAAGTGGAAATTTGATTTGGAAAAATGTGTATTTATGTTTGTTATTTTTAACATATGTAGCAAAATGTTTGTCTCTTGAAAGTCAGTTTTAACATTTAACAGTTTTATTATATCTGTTTAAGCATGTATTTGATGAATATGATCACTTTAAGGAATAAAAAATAGCTTATTTATATAGTTTACGTGAAATTAATCTTAGAAAGTTTTTTTTTTTTTTTTTTTTTTTTTTTTTTTTTTTAAATTTAGAATTTCTTTTTACCAGTGATAAAATGTATTTGTCTGAATTTAATATCATAAGAAGAATCCTTGAATTTATCATTGTAATTAATGGGACTCCATAAAATATATTAACGTTAAAAATTATTATTTGTTTTTATAGATACCAATGCTAAGTATTATAAAATTTAAGAACATTAGGATCGATATAGTTCATTTATAATGACGAAATGCGATTAACATATTATCTATGTTAAGTATCTTATTAGGAAAATATGCTTGCGATGTGTCTCTATCACAACCTAGGGAAATAGCTTTAAATTATTAACATAATTTGAATTTAATTCAGCTATTATTTGCTTATATTCTTCATTACGTAGTATAACTTGATATTAAGTTTTATAAAATAAACTTACTTGCGTATACATAACAATTTATAAAGTCGGGCAACGCTGAAAACAAATGAAGCAATAATGCAAAAAAACAAATTTTATTATTAAGGAAAAAATCTTTTTTAAATATATTTGAGTGTGAATAATGTTTCAAATCAATTTTTACTGTATTGTATTTTCACTAGTCAATATGTTTTACAAATATGTTACAATAAAAATGTGATATGCCCCTTAATACATGGCCCATAAATATGGTTATTTAATCAAATCCATCAATTATTTAAATAACACGTTTTATTTACTATATTTTCATCATTTTTTTTAGTTTATGCATTGCATAATAACCATTGTAAATTACGAGGTCTAATAAACTGGAATTAATATGAGTACTTCTTAGCACAAACACACTACTGGCCATAAAATTGCTAAACAAAGAAGGCAACATGCTACAGACGTGAAATTTATACGAAAGGAAGAAGGTGCTGTGATATGCAAATGATTAGCTTTTCAGAGCATTCAGACAAAGCATGCGCCAGTAGCGACACCTACATTGTGTTTACATGAGGAAATTCTTCCTCCGGTTCCTCGTACACAAATTGCATTTGAACGTTGTTGTCTGGTGAAACGTTGTCGTGTTGCCTCATGTAATGGATCGTGCAACCACGTCACGAGCCGTGAGTCAAGAAACGGGGTCGTTTGGAAGACAACAAGTGTCCGCACGAACAGTTCGACGACGTTTGCAGCAGTATGGACTCTCATCTTGGAGACCATGACTGCAGCTTCCCTTGAAGCTGCGTCATAGACAAGAGCGCCTTCAATGGTGTGATCAACGACGAACCTGGGCGCACGAATGGCGAGACGTCATATTTTCAGATGAATCCAGGTTCTGTGTACAGCATCATGATGGTCGCATCCGTATTTGGCGGCATCGTGGTGAACGCACTGGTAGCGGTCATTCGTCATCGTCATGCTGGCCCATGGCCTGGCGTGATGGTATGGGGTGCCATTGGATACACGTCTCGGTCACCTTTTGTTCGCATTGACGGTGCTTTGAACAGTGCACGTTACCCACGGCTCTACCCTTTATTCGAGCCCTGCGAAACTCTACGTTTCAGCAGGATAATGCCCGACCGCATGTTGCCGGTATTGTACGGACCTTCCTTGATACGGCTGCTGCCCTGGCCAGAACGTTCTCCAGATATTTCACTAATAGAAAACGTCTGGTCAATGGTTGCCGAGCGACTGGCTCGTCACTAAACGCCAGTCACTACGGTTGATGAACTGTGGCATCGTGGTGAAGCTGCATGGGCATCTGTACCTGTACATGCAATCCTATCTCTGTTTGACTCAATGCCCAGGCGTATAACTGCTGTTATAACTGCCAGAGGTGGTTGTTCTGAGAACTGATTTCTGAGGATCTATCCAGCCAAAGTTTTTGAAAATTTAATCACTTGTTTATTCTAGTGTAATATATTTGTCCAATAAATACCATTTTGTTATCTGCATTTCTTCTTGGTGTAGCAATTTTAATGACCAGTAGTGTATTTCAGGTATTCAGCATTTACAAGAATATTAAAATTTCCATTAAATATTTTAATCCTAACATTGTATTTTTTATTTAAAATAAGTATCGTTTTTGAGAGTGTATCTTTATTGTATCGTTATTACTTTAGTGTACCGTTTTTGTATCGTGTTAAGTATTAGAGTTTACTTTAGTGTATCACCTCATTACAAATTTAGTTTTGAAACAAATGCTACAAAACCAAATTAACATGTGATACTTCCTGTTAGTGGTATATGATCAATAAGATTATAAAAACGATTTTCATAGATAGACTATGATATCCAACACAATACACAGAACAAAACTATTTTAAAACAATCTATTCAATTCTGAATTGGGTGTAAATTTTCACATTTAAACATTTGCATTAATATAAGATAAAATAAGGAATAAAATTTGATGAACAATATAGAATGTTTTTCTAAAAAGTTACAAAAAAGAGCAAGAAAAGGAAGCTAATTTGAAACACATTCTAAAATATAACAATCAGGATAATGATTTAGCCTAATTTAATGAATTAAAAATTGCGTGTTTTTCGCAAAATATCAAAGTTGAAAACAGTTCAAATAAGTTCTCTTTAATCCTAGTGAGAAAGTTGCAGGATCTTCATGTATCCATTACAGAAGTTCCCCAAACATTAATCGATAAATCAGGAAATGATCCAACTTCAATGAATCGACAAGCGTAAAATTGCCTATTTCTCTTTTTATGCTAGGAATTCGCTTCTGACATCAACTCTCTAAAATGTAGTAGTTTATTCATATTTCAAATTCTCTATGGAAATCAGCTTTGTTATTAAAGATGTATCCTTAAAGTAATGAAGCATTTAGGTTTCCAAAATGAGAAAAATGTTAAAAATGCAATTCTATCACTCAAAAATGTAGAATATATATATATATATATATTTTTTTATATATATATATATATTTATATTTATATTTTTTTGTCTTTTTGTGTTTTTGTGTGTGTGTGTGTGTGTGTGTGTGAGTGTGTGAGAATATAGATAGATTTGTATAAGGATAATATTTTGCATCCATTACACATTTACATTGGATTCATTGAATTGAAATTAAATGTGTTATGTAAGCTGCATTTCAATATTCTTTAGCAATAGTTCATTTAGTGTAATGGACAATAAGCAATAAAACAAATGAAATAATTCTTTTTTATTTGTTTTATTAGTTTTCCAAACTATCTTGAGTTAAATATAATAAATATGTTTTAACTTTTTTAAGTAAACATATGAATGAAATGATTCGTAAAGAAAAGAAATTGGAACAAAGTATCTTATCATATTGAGTTTAAAATACTATTTAAATTGAACATCAAAGTGAACTTATAACAGAAATGACAGCTAACATAATTATAAACAATACGGTTTTCTTTAAAATATAATACTTTCAAAAATTTTCTATAAAATGTAGTATTTAATTTGCCTCTCACCAGTATTATAGCTACTTACTTCATTTAAATTACAATTAAAATTGCTTAAACATTATTTTAAGGAATTTACATATTACATTATTATTTTTTAAATTTATATTATTACTTTTTAAAAATATTTAATGATATTTCTTATTAATGACTCCATGCTGTTTAATTTTTTGTTGAAGATTTATTTGAAATTTTTAAATTATTTTTGTTCATTTTTCTTGGCGCTTTTCCAAATAACTAAAACCCATAGAAGTCTTTGATTTTTGTGAAATATGATTTTTAGATTAAGTCACAGAGTTTTATTCTTCATTTATCTTTACGAATTAATTCAATATTTCGTATTTCTTATGAGATAATATTAAAATTAACTAATTTTTATCTTAGTAAAATTACTCTTATTATGACATAGAAAAAGATAACATAAATTTTTATTTTATATTTTTTAAATAATTCTCTATGGCTATATTCTATTACTATTACTATTCTTCACACTTTCTAGAACCTTTAAATAAAATGGATAATCCATCAGAGAGATTCGTTACTAACAAATGCTAATTAATTATTTTTAAATCTTAATTGTCTTTAGCATATTGAACCAGATCATCTCATTGAAAATTCAAAGTATTATGTGATTTATCCCTTTAATATGATGATTACATAAGAATTGCGACGATTTTTGTAAAACGTATTGAAGCAGTATCTACTTTATTCCAGTCGTGAATGTAAATAATATAAGATTAACTACTTAAATACATTGCATTGTTTCGAATGCTTAGACTATTGTTAAAGATAGATTAAGTTATTAGAGTTGTTTGAAATCGAAAGATATAAATTAAAATTCTAAAGACTGTAGCTCATGGACAAATTAGAAAACAATATTGGCACAAGGTAACCTATAGTATTCTCTAAAAATACTTATAATTTTGAAAAGGAAATATTTTTCAGAAAAACTATATGTTTAGTCTGTGAAATCTACACATGAATCTACACATGATATTTAAGTTACTAAAGATACAATGTTAAATTATATTATGTAAATATGTTAACGAATACCTGAAAAATTAATACTTTAAATTCTACATTATGGACAACTATCTGCAAATTTTGTAAACACAGTGTATTAATTGTTTTATTGGATATTATATATATACATCTATACTTTTGTGTACTGTAAGGTAGTTTATTATTCTTTAAATTTGTATAAATGTTTGATCTATATACAATAAATAGGTTAATGTTTTTAAATTAATTGAACAAATTAGACTAGAGGGAATATTCTTGGAATTAAAGGTATTTTTGTCCCTATGTTTATTCAACATTAAATTGTATTTTTTCAAGTTGAAAAATTATGTTACATAATTTTGTATTAGTATTGCTTAGGTGTAAATTTTTAGATTATATTAATAAAAAATTAAAATTTTAAAATTGTTAGTAACATATAGTTTTCTAAAATGTATTTTGATTGTGCAATTTTTTTTAAATTTTTAATACAGTAACATACTTTTTTTAATTTTTCAGTAGAGAATAAAATTAAAATTAAATGATTGTTTTGAAAGAAAATTTGACTTTAATATAAACATCCATTTTATTTCATTAAACATAAATTCAGTCAAAGGGTATTCAATTTTGCTCCTAAAAGTGCATCACATAATTAAATTGCAGCAATACCAAAAGGTTTATTCCTTTTACTTTTCTAATATAAAAATGAAACTGAAGTATGTAATATCTTACCAATGTTGTGAACCTTTCTGTTAATAATTGAAAAAAGGCTATCAATGTTTAAATTACATGCCACTTTTTAGAGTAAATAAAAATAAGTGGTTTCGATTATACTAGATGTAACTATAATATTGATTGCCTTGTTAAAGCTGTTAAAAAAATTTTTTCCGTCAAACTTGCAAGTGAGGGTATAAGTTCCTTTTCAATTTACATTGAAATTAGTTTTCTTAAGCAGTATCCTATTAATTTATATTACCTGGTTATCAATGCCTCTGGTATATCCTTAAAAATTATTAATAAACGTGACACTTTCTGAATATGAAGAAAGTGTTTATGATTATTTTGTTATAAATAATTAGATATTTTTAATTTATCTGCGTGTTGATGTTTTAAAATTGTCTTGTTTAATATTTAATAATCTTAATATTTATTTGACTGTTGTTATTTTAGTTTATTTAAACCAAAAATTTCTACATTTCTCAGTTTGAATAAGCAATTGTTTATTATTTGACTTTCAACATCCTTTGAAAGATTTACACAAAAAAGGCAGAGGTTAAATAACATAGATTTTTTATCAAAATTGTATAACTATAATATTTAAGGAGTTACGTTTCAATTTGAGGTTTATGTTTTTTAACGAGTTTGGTTTAAATTAACAGAGTGAAATTGGAAGGTAGAGTAAATTTTTCTTAATCGTTTCCTTACATACAATAAAGTAACATGAATATTAAAAGTTTTCAATTAACTTAATTATAAGTCTCTTAAGAGAAATTTTATTTTATAAGGAAAGAAAAAGGGAAAAACTTAAAATATTACTAACCAACAAAAGAAAATACGGACCACGATATAAAAATAAAATTGAATTTTAGTTGCATAGTACTTTTGTTTTCTTTCCCAATAACAAGCTTAGTTAAAATTTGTTGACAATGGTTTCAATTTTGTATCAAAATTTCAATGAAAATTCGCTTACATATATGTAACCCAAATATTTACATTATTAAAATATTTATTAACATGGCATATCCATTTTCAACATTTTTTTTTTTTTTTAAATTGATGTCTTCAAAATTTTTTTAGGAAATTTACGGTGTGATTAAAAGTAAAATAAAAATATATTAAATAAGAAAAATTTAACAAATGCAAATTTTTATTTCGGTTTACATTCATTTAATTGTTCAACTTATACTTAATAAAAAAGCAAATTTCATAGATGCCTCATTGTAGTATTACATTAATTGTTGAAACATTATATGCTTTCATTGCATAATTTAGACTGAAAAATTCAATACCATTGTGTTTGTAAGAATATGTATTTTATTTAACATTAGCATGATTTAAAATATATGAGATGATACTAGTAGTTTAGGTATTAGAAAAAAAAATTAAGACCAATCAATATATTTTGAATTAATCAGACTATTGATGAGCGCCTGATATTAAAATTATTCGAGGAAATTTAAATTCCATTATAATGTATTTTAATTTAATTGTAATGTAATACATAAAAATATTAAATTGCAATTGTTCTATAAGAAAAATGAACTTAAATAGTTAAGTTATTCTAATTTTTACAAATTCTTATTTAAAACTAGTTTACTTTTAATAGCAAAAAAGTTTTAACTTTTTTTAAAATTTAAAAAAGTTATTCATAAATTTAAAACCATTATTAGTTGAATTGAAAACTTTTTGTTGAAAATTATAAATTGCTTTTTATTACTATAAATTAAGAGTTAGTTTAAAAACATGGGAGATTTTACATGTGTACAAAAATTATTTTCTTTCTTAATGTTTAAATTGCAAATAAAACTACATTTTTCTATTGATTAATCAAATTTCAACGTAATAGCAGTGCAAATAACATAAAATAAATTATGCACAATATATTCTGAAATTATCAGTTCTAAAATTGTCCCCAATACTTTATTCAAGTTTTTATTTAAATATTTTAACTGGAATAGAATCATATATTTAAAACAGCATGCAAATATTTATATGTATAGAGAGGTTTGTATTATATTAGTCTAAAATTATTGCCAAGATAAAAAAATGTCTTTCTAAACAGAATAAATTATACTAATAACTTATTTCCCCTAAATATTACTGTAAAGTAAATGATTCTGAAATTTTATTGATAGAATGATAAGATAAAAAAATGAGGATGTCAAATGTAAATAAGTAAAATCTTGATTTGCTTTGAAAAACTTCTGTTTTTCTATTTTATCTTAAATCTTTGCCAGTGGCTTCTGAAGTGCCCACATCTAAAACAGGAGTAGAAGAAATTTAGACTAGAAGCGAAATGACGAGATGTGTATGGAAATTGCATAAATCAATGTAAAAATGTTACGTAGGAACGTGTTTCCGAAAAAGGTTGGAAATTGCTATATTTTCCTCTGCTTTCTGAAAAACGACATCCATTTTTATATTTGCATGTCACTTAGCAAAGTGTTGCATTATGTATGACAACAACGCACTTTCTTTACAAATTTTACTCCACGTTTAGAGTTATTCAATTTAGTTGAAGTGGAATTTGAATGCGCACCCATACTCAAAACTCTGATTTACTAAGTTATACCATATTTGTATATTTATTTGATGTAAGACTTTTAAACGAACGCAGTTATTTGAATTTTGGTTGATATTAATATATTTTTATATTTAATTAGATATATTTATCTATTAAATGCGAATATTTGTATTTATTTTCATTAAATTTTTCGAAAACATTCAAAATTTATGAAAGAAATAAATAACACATCTAATTTATTTTCAAATAACATATTCAAATAATAAATTGTATTAATGCGCATTCATCAAAATTAAGTAAATTGATTGTTTTTGAAATGAAAATAATTGGAAAAATAATATTTCTTAAGCCTGTAAACATAAACAAGTTTCAATATTGTTTTGTAATTTAGATAAAATTAATCTAATTATTTAATTTAAATTGCATTAATATTTTATTATATTGCAGATTTTATTTACATGAAAGAAATAGTTATTGCTATACGGCAAAATGTATAGGCAAATGAATAGTGAAATACAGAACATTTTAACAAAATGTGAAAATATAAGTAAACTAAATTTATGTCATCGTTAATAAATTTCAAAGTTTTTTGAGACCTTAAATTGTTAGTGTAATATTACTTATCATTTATATTACTTGTATTTTGCTTATTATAATATTTATTTGCATCATTCTTATTGTGAATATTTTATTATTGTAAGTAAAATTTTATGTATATTAGAGTTATTGAATTTAGTTGAAGTGGAATTTGAACTAAAATTAATTTAATTAAAATAGATTTACTAAATAAATTTATTTTAATTAAATAAATTTTAATGCTTATAAAATAATACTAAAAAAACTTACTAAATTAAAAATTTTTTTTAGAAATTCTGATGAATTTTAATTCATAAATATTTTTGCAAAAAACCATAAATTTATCATATCCATCTCTATTTAAAAGTATTGAATTTATTTTCATAAGTATTAAATTAAAGTTGAAAATTTATTTAAAAAAAACATCAAGCGTGATTTGATGTTTTAGTAATCTTTTTAGATACTCTAATTAATTTTACCAGGATCAAACACAATAGAGAGTTTTCAAATAAATTTGGGTAATTTTTAAACTTTGTAACAACAAGGGGAATTTAAATTAGAATTTTTTAAGCCGAAAATAGAATAGTTAAAATTAATTTCAGCCGGTAAAGAGTAGGAATTTAAAAAAAAAAATATTTTCTAAGTGATTTAACATTTTAAAAAGTTACGTATCGTTATTTTGAAAGAAAATCCAATTTTTGCAAAATAAAAACCTTCATTTCAATAAAAAATATTTTATTAAAGAATCTCTATGATATTTCATTATGCACTCATTTACATAGAGTCAATTAAGTTCAACCATATAATTGTAAAATCTATTAAAATAAAAATATTTTAAAACACTAATTCGTTATTTTTTTTTATATTTGCAATTATAATTTGTCCTATTATGTATGCATATTAAAGAACTATCAATTGTTTGAGAACTAACATATTATATTTGAAAATGTGTGTGTGTGTGTGTGTGTGAACATTTTACTATAAATTTTAAATGTTTTATTTTGTATATATTCTTTTACTATAATTATTTAAATTTACAAGCAAATATATTTTAAAAACTGAAAACTAGCTTTTAAATTGGAATTTTAAATTATGTTATGCAAATATAGTTTTATATTATTTTCACTATTTAAGGCTTTATACACTATGTGACATCTAGAAAAATTTTATCACTTCATAATTTCATTTTACAGGAAATACTTTCTATACGAAGCTCGTGAGAAATGAAACATGACAAGATTAAGCGAGACTAAATCCTCAGTATGTCATCGCAATTATGCTTCTCTAGGCTTGTCTTTATGAAATTAAGTAACATGCATGAACGTCATGTAAAATTATTTCCAATAAATATTTAGATTTGCATTTCAAATATGATGTTGTTATTTCTCTGTAAGGGAAATGTAAGTCTAATAAATTATTTTTATATTCAATATAATATTTTTATATTCAATTAAATTTTTTCTGCTCATAATAAACTTGTATAGTGAAATTTGTAAATAGTGAGAGAAATATATCAAGCAATGAAAATGTTTTTCTTTTTTTTTAGAAAATAAATTGTAGATTGAAAATAATACTGCTTAATAAATAACTTGTAAAAACTGTATACAAACCTAACTTTATACTGCATTAAGTGTATTAAATACCTTTTTAAAAAGAAATTATATCAACTTTTTTTTAAAAATTAATTATATATTTTCAAACTGGTCAATGTTTTAGGTATTTTTTATAGTAATGATTTAATAAATTCTGTAACTTAAATCAAAGCTATTACAGAAGCAGCTTCTACAAGTTTTACAGTAGTTATGATATCATATAATGATTTTAATATCTGGCAAGTAATACATTTAAGTATGGATTAACAAAGATCTAATATATTGAAGTTGCTTTTTCAAATTGGATTAGCATTGTTTTAAACAATTTAAATTATAGAAAAATGATTTAGAATGGAATTTAGGAGTTTCGTATTAGAATATACATCAAATAAAAATGATTTTAATATTCTGAATAAGTCTTGAGATATTTCTTAAGTATAAAGATAGATTTGTGTAATGTTTTAGGACTAAGTGAATAATTTTTATATAGCCTCTTAATATTTGGAATACTATCGGCATGAATTTTGGACAAACATCCTTATAATATAAGTATTTCAAAATTTAAACTGAGTTATTTATGTGAGCCACTATACATCCTTTTTTAAGCACAAACATTTAGCCAAAGTGGAAATTTTATAAGGATATCAAAAACTGATA
>JAPDSC010117685.1:0-20707 GCA_026290005.1 Latrodectus geometricus
TGAATATTTCAGTTTCACAATAATAAATTTTTAGGTTGTATAAAAAAATAAAAATATGATGGAACCATGATCTCCTACACAAATGCTGAATATAACCAATTTATACATGGTTAACAATTTCTCTTATGATAGTTTGTAAGATGGTATCAAACAACTCCGCGTATAACCACATATAACTCTGTAATATAGTGTCCAATATTCGAACGTCAATATGTAACATCCAAACTTCACATCTCCGGCAACCTTCATCAGTCAAACTACTAAGCTCTAGAGCAAAGTATCGAGTATCTTCTCGGGGAATATTGTTGCGTAACAGCACTAGTTATAATAAATGTTGTAGATTTAATACTGCAATAAATTTAACAAAATAAATGATTTTGTATTAAAATTGACATTTCTTTTATATTATATGTACATGTAAAAATGACAGAAAAGGAGAAACTTTTGACGATTTATTTCCTTAATAATAATGAAATACTTATATTATTTATATTGATTATATTTTAATTGCTTATAAGCAATAATGCCCTTTTTAAAATAAACTTCAATTTAGTTTACATAAGATATTTTATATCTTCGGAAATTTATAATGTCATTTAATGGAATTTTGATATATTACTAAAACTTCACAGAATTTTTTGAACTTTTATTTTTTAACCTAATATTTTAAAATGAAAATGTTTCTTTGATCTATATATACAATATTTGCATATAATTTATGGAAAACAAATAAATGTAAATTCATCTTACAAAATATAAATTTAATTTTCTTAAATATCTATCAGAAAATGTCACATGCAGTAAATTTTTATTATTTTAAATTCATTTTTATAAAAAATATTGCACGTAATGTTTATAAAATTATTTGCAACTCCAAGATAAAATTGTGTTTTCAAGAATGATAATGAAAATGTTGTCATTTCATAATTATTTTCGTATTCCTTTTTTTCTAAATAACAAAGTTTCATCTAATACCTTATTTAATTAGTGTTATCTTTATTCTTATATTTATACTTTTTAGTTTATTTAAGACAAAGTGGTCAAGGAAAATTAAATATATTTTAAGTTTTTAAGAAATTGCTTAACATCTTTAGTAATTTTATTTTTAAAGTATAAAATTATATAAATGTTAAGACTATTTTAGACTTTTTAAAAGTTATTAACAGTTGATAAATTTTATTTGTATTTAAGACGAATGATGTTATAGCACAATTTCTTTTCATTTCTAGCCCATACATCAATAGATAATTTCATGCTAAAATCTAGATCAAATAGTGTTCGGAATATAAATTTATATATTAAATTATGAACATGTGGTGATGGGTTTAAACATGTAAATTAAGCTATCAATATAAATATATATTATTTTTATCAGCATCAAAATATCTAATGTCATTTTTTAAGATAAATTTAGCAATTCACATATACTTTTTTTCTTTTTATTATTATCAATAATTGTTTTCAAAATTATTATAAAACTACAATTTAAAGTAATTCAATACTACCTTCTATTGATTAAAATATGCATTTCCAATATTTTAATTGAAAACATATCTGCTTATAATTTATGCCAATATCTTGGGGTAGTTTACTTGTACTTTATGAACATGAATAACTCAAGGCATGGGTTTTTCTTATCATAGAAAATACATTATATTGTTTTATTTAAAATTCATTGTTTTAATATACTTTTGTGATTCCTTAAATAATTTCAACTCAAATTTATAACCTCATTTCATAATTATATCACGCAAAATATTTGAATGATAGTAACAACTTGCTCAAAATATAAAATCGATTGAATGGTATTTTGTGTGAGTATTGGAAAAAAAAAATCAAGATAGTACTTAAACCATTGAAAAACTTTACAATTGTACTTTCATAAAAAAGTAAAAAATATGGTTAATTAAAAAGAAATTGATAGTTTGCATTTTATCCTCAATAATTTCTTTTGATGTATATACAAAGAGATTTTTAAAAAAACTAATGCAAAATGATTCATTTTAATTGAAATTTTTAAATTTATGAAGAACTCTTAAATATTTGGACTATAAAACTCCATTCACTTTCTCAAAATAAAATAAATTAAATGATAGATAGAACTATTTAATTATTTTATGTAGTTAATAAGTTCTTTAAATTGTTCAAAGAAATATAATTCCATAAATAATACTAAATTGCAATATTATATACCGTGATAATTCATAAAAATATTGTTTCCTTAAAAGGCAAAAAAAAAAAATTCTTTTGTTATTTTTCAATCAAATAATAATATTCAACCATTTTTTAAAATTGCTAATGAATCGTTTGGATGAATGCTTTGCATATAATCCTTTAAGATTAATGATTCATAAATTTTCTTCGTATTTGCATATTAATAGAAAAGATTGAAAAAAAGAAATCTTTTATTTTTGTTAAATTAAAGATACTTATAAAAAAAGAACACTAAATTTTTCGTGATTTAAGAATTATAAAAATGGTTAAGCATAAAAAAATTGAACCATCTTCAATCATTCAAGTAACAAAAATGTTCATTTGAAACGCTGCACCATAAATCAGGTGTAGCAATTATCTAAAAAAAGCTGCTGTTTTCTTCAAGATTTTGAAGTTTTTGTATTTACTTTATTCTTTTATTCTGTTAGTTTTAGAAGCATATAATAAAAAGGAAATATTATGCAATGATTTTTTAAATATAGTTTTTCAGTTAACGTAAAATAAACAAAACAATACTTAAATATCTTTACCTAATTTATAAAAACAATCATGCTTATAAATAGTATAAATTGCAAATGAGCAATTGTAATACTGTAAAACAATTATGTACCTGAGTTGGCAACTAAGTGGTGCACTCGTTAGGCTTCAAACCAACGTCTCATGGGTTCGATTCCAGCTTAGGCTGCAGATGACTTTCAAATATCTGAGTTCCTTCAAATTATAGTTTTCTGCTTATCTCTTATGAGCATCATGATAATACAACATCACTCACGAAAATAAATGAAACAACAATAAGTAAATTGTCTTAGTTGCATTTCATTAAAATGCGAAAATCCAGTTGAAAACATTTAATATTCGCAAAGTTAATTTTTTTTTTAATTCTAGGAATCTGATATTTACATGTCATTCTTATAAGTATATAGATCCTAATTAGTGTTTCAAAATAGTAGATTTATTTCATTTATATTATTTTTTAAAAATTTGGACCTATTCGATGCGCTAAAATATTTCGCATAAGTAGTGTCTTTATTCAGATTTGATATATATATACATATCAAACCTTTTTGTTCTATATATTATTACAATGAATAAATTATTTATATCGTCAATATCGTTAAGTAAAGAATTTTTAATTAAAAAAGTATTATTAATATGAATTTTTCCAGTTTTCCAGAAATGTAATTTTTCTAAATGCAAATTATTTCAAATATTATTGTGTCAAATTAATCCTTAGTTATATATACTTTTATAGGTATTAAACTATTTCTAAAATATTTCGAATATGATACATATGAATATTTGTTTAAAGAAAAAAATATGAAATTGATTAAATTACATTTATAATTCAATATATATTGCTATTCTTTATTTATTTAAATGTCGCCTTTCAAAACAATTTGCCCAAGATGGACTAGATACTGCGTGTATTAGTAAGCACATAGTCCTTAGTAAAACCCATCATGAAATTATATAGCAACTACTTTACAGAATGTTCAGTTTTGTTTTAAAAATATCTTTTATTTTTATACCTTTTATTATTATAAAAATATCTTTTAGCAAAGGGGTTTCTCTATTAAATAAGTTAATGTTAAGGCTGGTTTTAATATAATGGAAGTATATCTATATTAGTCATTGAAGTGCAATGAATAAAATTACTTTATTTTTATTTTTGTAAATAAATGTGTATAATTTTTTATAAAATGACACTAACTAAAAAATAAATGCTTGAACTTTTATGTGGTTAGTGAATTAATAATTGCGTAATACACATTCCGAATGAATAACTTAATATACGAATTTACATGCATTGTGTCAAATAATGCAAAAAAATATAAGGCAATGGTGCCTGCGCTGGAAAAGCACATTGGGATTAGCAACCGTAAGGGATCATATTTCAAGTTATTAAGAGCAGATCTGTCATGTTTGCTAATAGTAAATGAGGTCCATATAAGAAATCTTCAAAATGTTCTTTAAATGAAATGATTCCTTTGATGGGATGGCAGGCAATGTCTGGAGATTTTGTCATCTGTCCCTCTACCTCTGAATTACGAAAACTACTTAATTTCCAGATTTTAATGGCACATTTATTCTGGATGCCTATGAAAGTTACTTTCACTTTTAGACACTTGCAAAAGGTATAAATGTAGGAAAAATTGGTGGGAAATTAGAAATAAAAAAGGTACTGAATGACACTTGTA
Source organism: Latrodectus geometricus (assembly GCA_026290005.1). Taxonomy (NCBI): domain Eukaryota; kingdom Metazoa; phylum Arthropoda; class Arachnida; order Araneae; family Theridiidae; genus Latrodectus; species Latrodectus geometricus. The sequence continues at coordinate 4,413 of JAPDSC010117685.1, forward strand.
TCTCTCATTTATTTTTCATTAAGTCCCTGTTGCATTTCGGATTTTATCAGAAATAGTTTACAACTTGAGAAATTTAGAATATTGCTTTTGATTTTTTTTCTTTTCTTTCCATTGACACGTGAAAAAAATATAATACAATAAAAGGCATGAAAAATCTAGCAACGACTTGTATAATTCACTATCATTATGTTTAATAATTTAATAATTAGTTTCAGATACATAAATACAGAGTAATTGTCTTGAATCCCGAAAGAATCTCCAGATCCTAAAAAAATATGATGTATCTTAATCTTGAAAAAATTAATGAAAATATTTCTGTAACGTTAAATTTCGTATTACATTGAGTGAGGGAGGGAATATTTAAATTTTAGTTATTGACAACAAATTGTCTATAAATATGTGAAATAAATGTGAAAAATATACAGTATATTTTGTAAATGATGCATATATTAACTGCTGCATAAATTAATACTTTTTCATAAACAGTGCAATATGCTGTTCCTTATTATTGTGAATATCAATTATGGACTGGGTTATTAATGTCCGAAAAGTCATTTTTGTTGCATAAAAAGAAAACAGAAGAGAATTATTACCTTTCTTAAGGAACTGGAAATAACCGAATTCATATACAGTAAATTAAAATATCCCAAAACATTTACAGTAAAAAATGATATTTCATTTTCAATGCTATAATCTACTCAAGTTTTATTTTTTGGACATTCTACGTTCACGTTTTATGGGGATTTTTTAAACTGGCATTTACAGGTTAAAGTATTTTCTGAATTACTATAATCTAAATCTCTGCAGGACGACTATGAATACTGAATACTCTGAAACCATGAATTGTTGATCTGAAGATGAAAACACTAATTATTTAAAATTATGACTTACATTTAAAAAACATTTTAAAATATGACTTATAAAAATATACACATTAAATTATTTGATCAAAATTCACAGGAAGACTGAAATTCGTTTACATATTACATATTTTTAAAATTTATCTATCCTTATTTTTTAATAAATCCATTAGTAATTATGTTTGCTAAATATTTTTCAAAAATGTCTGGTCCTTATTTTTAAATAATGAAATCATTAATGACGAATGTATTATTTTTGCAAATATACAAAGAGTCGAAGAGTTTTAAGTATTTTACAGGTTTTTACAAAATATTTTGTAATTTAAAATTTTTAGTTATGCATTATAGTACCACATTTTAAATTTATCTGCCACATCATATGTTTATTAAATAAATATGTTAAAATATATTATTTATATAATTAAAAGTGTGAATAAATTGTTAATTTTTCTCTTCTGATTGAATGTGCACAATGTGTAACGTTTAAGTCAGTGCAGACCGTATATTAAAATTTATTACAAAAAAAAGCATTATCTTCCTTTGAAAATCAATAAAATGGTTTCTCTTACACGTGCCTTACACCAAGAAATAATGTCTGAAACCGCGGACCAAGCCTCGTTAAAAATGGGCACGAGGTCTAAGTGGAGCACCATGGGGAGTTACGTAATCATCTCCTTATCACGTGGCAAAAACAACTTTGTCGTCATAGTAACGAAACAGCTCTTTTTTTGCCTTGAAAGCGGGGTACTGTGTTGAACATCTTGTGTTTCCAAGCGGGAAATTACCATTTTAGTTCGAAAAGCACGACAGTCTCAATTAAACAAAACCTTCCTGTCGCTTTGTCGGAAAATATCGTAATTCACTCTCTCAAACTGATTATAAATAGAATCATACTTGTCTTAAAGCAGATTTATGTATAAATGTATTTTCGTTTTTTTTCACCTATTTTATTCATTATATCACAAAAAAAATGCATCACCTGATAAACTTTTATTGTTAATTATAGTTAAGAAAATTCCATCAAAAGAATTATAAATTTGGCTCTCTTTAATAAATTTTAAAATATCAAATTAATATAGTAATAATAGTTGTCGGAATTATTAATTTAGATCAAACATTATTGCAATTAATTTTGTTTAATGTACTGAGTTTAATCGATTGTTCAAATTATGATGAATAAATTTTGTATTATTTGTATGTGAAAATGAAAACACAGTCATTCTACAAAATACTACAACCTACATAATATGCGAAAAAAGGCTTTCAATAATTGCATTTATAATATTTCATTAGAAGAAAAATAATATAAATAGAATACATATATTTTAAAATTGGTTAGTGTATTACGTGTGTATAGGAAATATAAATATTATTGGTTTATATAAACCTAGTTATGTAGCAGAGATTTTCAGAGTGGAAAATCCCAAATAATATTCTATCCAAAACACTGGTGTACATAGAGCAAATGGTGTTAGATCTCAATGAGGATGTAGATGCTTGGGAATATTAATTTTGAATTAAATTACATCTGTACAATAGTTATAATTGTAATTTATGAGTAATTGCGGTTTCAATGAATTTACATACACTTAAAAGTGAATATTATTATTTGTTATAATTTTTTATTTGAGTGTTAACTATCTAAACTAATTGTTTTTATACAAACATGACTTTTGAAATGAAGTACTTTGTATCTTAACCACAACTATTATGAGAAAGCAAGCTTTAATTAACTGAAAATTATCCGTTGAGTATAGAAAAGACTTTAATTTAAGTATAATGATCTTTCAAACTTAGGAAAAATTGATAAGCATTTTTAAAACCTCAAATAAAATTCCGGAAATTAACTTAAAGTTTAGGATATTATTATTTCACAGCAATTTAATTAATCAATTTATTTCGGAAAGCTTTCTATTTTATGTAATTTTATAAAAACATATTAAATTAGAAACCGAAAATTTAATTCAATTAATTAAAAACTCAGAATTCAGTTACTATTACAGTATAAAATCTATCGCATTGTGCAATATTTATTTTCACAAATTCCAGACACTTGACCATTCAATTTTTCAAATTTTTAAGAATAACAGAGTTTTACGATAACAGGCAAAATTTCCTTATTGTTCTTTTTATTTTTTACTTATTCAATGAAACATTTATATATTTTTCATAATATAATTGATGAAATGGCTACCTAAATATTTTTTTCATAAAAAAAACTAAACTAAAGTACTCTTAAGGTAAACAAATTCTGTGGCATTTATTTAGGAAAATGTCTTTCTAAATAAAAGATCATATTGCTTCAAATTATGCCTAGTAACTTTTCTGGCACCTCGTTCCCTTTCGTTTCTCAGATGAAGCTATACTCTTCCCCATTCCAATACATTTGCGTGACTTAGGATGCTTTTGGCCAGAATTCCAGTGTATTGATTCGGTAACTTTGATAATGAGAAGTCACTTACTGCTAAATGCATACATCGTTTTTCCATGGAGCTCCACCCTTTCCTACTTTTTGTTTCAGAAAAGGCCATTTGCATTTTCCGATATCGATTTGTGATAACTGTTATCAGTTATGTGCCAACAGCAGAGCAAGGTTATCGATAATTTTATGCAATCCAGATAATATGATTGTATTTATAGTAACTACGTGATTAATATGAAATTTTCAAGAAATTGAAATATTTTATTTATATAATTTTATATCCTATCGTTTTAATTAAACATTGCAGACATTGAAAACAAAGAGAATTACTAATTAGTTTACAATTAATAATATTAATATTTTTAGAAAAATATTACTAAATTAAAATTTTAATTTTAGTAATTATTTTAGTTTTAATGAATAATAGAATTCGCAATATTAGTAAATATCTGGTTTCTTTAATGACATAAATTTTCATTGAACTAAACAAAATTAAAATAATATTTCAGTTTAAAACAATTCATTCTCTCTAAATCTTTTATTTTAATAACACATTAAATTTACTGGCTTAAGTTTATAATAACATCTAAGTCAGCTAATAAATTGATATTATTTTATGAGGAAATTTTTAAGAATTAGTACATTTTAATCAATTAAAATGAGAAAGCAATTGATATGCAAAGCAGATTTAAAGCTGAAATTTCTCTTGTGAAGATTATGTTTTCACAACTTAATGGCCTAAGGAAGACATTTTAAATTATTTTTCGAAAAAATTCCATATTTTACCCATATTTAAACAATACAAAGCAAAGATGAAGCTTAAAAAGTTCTCAAGCATGTATCTGATTTCTTTTGTTGCATCAACATACATAATGAAGATAGACATGCAATAATTAATATCTGCTGTTCAGCAGTGACAGAGATTAAACTTGCATCCTTCATTTCTGAAGAATATTGCTTAAACATTTAAACACGATGAATCTGAAAGATCACTTTTAATCTACAAGAAGCCTCAAGAAAATTATCTTTGGTCAAAGAATACTCAAAAAGTTCAATTAATCATAAATATTTTTTAAGCAATTATTGCAGGAACAATAAATCAGACAATACATATTGAACTTTATTTAAATCAATGTATTAATTTTGTATTATTCTTAGAGCATGCTTTTGATGATTTTTCCTTATAATAAAATGAATAGAAGGAATTACCAAGTATTGAATCCTACTTTATAAGAGAATGTTTTTGTTCTTTAAGAAGTAAAGGTACCGATTTTTCATGTTTTTATTCCAATTCAACTTTGAATCTCAATGATTAATGATGTAAGTTCTCAAATTTCTAAAAGAATTTGATTTATTCGATGACACCCAGAAAAAAATGTAGTTCTCAATGCAGGAAACATTTTTGTAGAAATGTGTTCATGACGATGACTAATGACGGCGCTATTTCTTGGACAAACCACTGACAGCGATATCATGAGATAAAACTTCTATCTGAAAGCAACCCTATCAAACATTATCTACTTTCAAAGATTCGTTTTATTTTATATGATTGGCAGCATACATTTCTTATTTATATATCTTTGTTGTATATGGATATTTGTGTCACATAATTAAAAATTACATTGAAGCATGACGAAGATGGTATGAAACATTTAAATCATATTTACTTACACACACAGTTGATCACATCATTAATAAAAAATAGTTTTGCAATTTTTTTGGTATTTCGTTACTTTTAGAAATATTGGAGTTTTCATGGTCTTTAGATACGTGAAATATGTAGTTTATTTCCCAAATTCCTTTATTTATATAAATATGAAATTTGCGAAATAAACTCTAGGAATACTTAATATAGCTTTCAAAAGTACAATTGTTAGTAAAAAGTTAAATAAAGGAAAATTAAAACAATGCGTTCTTTTTAATAGAATTAGTGTTAAATCAAATGAATAATTTATGGGTAAGTTAGAAATACGTGTAAGAGCATTTAAATGTACTAAGTTATTCGGTAAAAGTTATGGCTTTAATGTATAAATTAGTTGTTAAAGTTCTGTAAGATGAATGTTGAAATATTTGCATCAATAAAAAAGTTTTGAACTGCTGTATGCAATTTTTGGTTGAAACTCATTAAAAATTGATCTTGTAACGGAAATTGAAAATATTGTGCATAAGAACTTATTAAAACAATTAATTTCCAGTAACTTGGACAGTGAAAATTTGATTTCGGGTTGTAAAATTTTATTAATATTATGCATTTGTAAATAAATTCCTTTAACTAACTTATATTTTATAAAATATATAATAATTATAAAATTGTAATTTATTGATTAGAATGGTCCTTAATAGTATTCTTTAGCAGATCACTCGTGGAAAATTTGATATTTGGTTTCAAATTTTGATAAAATCTATTGGTATGTAAGCAATGATTTTCATTCAAATTTTATTGCTAAGAACAAATTTATACATATTCAGATTAATTTGATATTTTATCTACTAAAGTAGTAAAAGTTTAATTTTGGTAAGCAAATATTAAATAAAATGATAAATTAAGATTATTAATTATGTAGATATGCTAATGAGACTAAACATTTTAAACGTTAAATATTATATTGAGAAGCAGTTGCTTTTTTTGCGTAAATAACAAATAAATTTTAAATAAGCATTAGTAAATATTTAATAAACAATACTTTCTATAATAAGATATTATATAGGGGATTAAAACAATGATTTTTGGGGCATTGAGAAATTTATATTTAAAAATGAATGAACTATAGAAACAAATTTTAGGAAAAATCTAAAAATATTTTTATTCATGTTTAAATTCATAAATGAAATACGAATTAGTTTTCCGTAATTTTAATGTTTATTCATAATTGGGGTTTATTTATTTTAAAATGAAAATTTTTGAAAAGTCCAATAAATTATAAGCATAAAAAGGTTAAAACATTTTAAAATATAGTTTTGTTAAATAATATTAAATAATTTTTTTTGGGAGAAAAATTATATTTTAAAAGCAAATGATTCTTCTGAAACATTTAATTTCAATTTTTAAATTTATAATATTTATCCATTATAGACGCGCACACGTGTGAAAATTCTAATTAAAAAATATTATAAAATTTCTAATTATAATTTTATCACTAAATTAACACAACTCTTTAAAATTTATAAACTAGTTTAAATCAATAACTAGTTTGAGTTTAATGAAAATATAGTTTCGGTAAATTCAAAACTTTGACTATTCAAAACAATATTTTTTTTATCAAACTTTTGTATTATCATTATTAAATGAACAAAATACATTTATTTATTTGTTTTTATCATATTTTAAATAAAGGTTTTATTTTATTCATTAAGTTTACAAAAATCAATAATTATTTTAATTTATTCTTATGGTACAATAATGTTCAAATTATACTATTATAAAATTGTATTAAATGTTTGCATTTTCAGTATAATCAAAAGCATTAAACATATAGTACTCCCAAAATTAATACAAAATAGTAATAATACGTCTAAGCTGGATAATATAGAAAATTTCTTTGCCAAACAATACAATTTTATTTATTAGAATTTAAATTCATATCTCAAAATTTTTCCATCATGTGACTATGCTCTAACTGAGAGCAATATTTGTCTAGACTTTTCAGATTCAAAATTATGGTATACTGAAACAGTTAACGTTGAAAAGTATTATTCTTTTAGCAAAAAATCTTGTATTGATCGATTTTCTGAAGAATTTTTCAATACCTATCATCACTCCAGTATCTATCATTTCTTGTATGGGGAGAAATTGATTGAAACAAAGTTTCCCAATGTACATTTTGGACGGACTTATTTCCTTAGATTTCTTTAGTACTGTTCATATTATATTTAATATTGGTCTTATTTTTTCCAAGCAAGAAGAAATTTTCTTAGATCTAAGTGTTTGATTTTTTTGTGTTCTGTTGTTTTCTTATTCATATCCATATTACAGACACACACAAGTGGGGCGATTACAACAATTTCAATCCTGCGTATTTCATGATTTATCCTATTTGTAAGATTGCACAAAAAGAAAAAAAATGTATTTTCTAGTTTTAATCAAGAAAAACCGGAAATTAACTTTTATATTTTTGATAAGTACCAAAAATCTTATTTTCTTTTTCTACAAAAATAATTTTACCATAAACATCAATGCATGTCAATATCAATAAAGGAAGTTATTCTTGATATCATTTATCAATGGGAAAGTATAAGTTGTTTATATGAATGGGAAAAATTATTTTATTCTTATTCAATAATTATCGAAATATTTATTATAAATCAATCAAACATGATTCTCTGAGAATATTTCTTTCAATATAATTGCAATATGACCTTATAAAATTCATTGTTTAAAAACACAAAGAAAAATTAAATAGTAATATTCAAAATAGGAAACTTAAGGGGAAAAATTAACAATGCACAGAAATGAAAAATCGAGAAAAAAATATTACCACAGTAAATATATTCATCAGAAAATTATTGTGTCGGTTTTATATTGATGGAGAACTTTGCTGAGCGAGATGAATTTATGTATGTAATTTAAAAAAAATGGGAATTTTACTCCAGTAATACTGGATCAAAATCACCACTGCTTCCATCAACTAACATTCTCATCGTAGAAACCCGTTGAGGCTGAATTTGGGGGAAACGATTGGAACTGCCAAAATAAGGATACACTACTTTAAGATTTGAAAATTGAAAATTCAGCAAGATCCACTATCACATAAATTGATGTGTTCCATGTCTTCAATCCTCAGGAATCCATCCATAAATGTCATCTCCTGCTAATGGTGAAGTGAAAAGTGCGAACTAAACCGAAGTTAGAGAGCGACGTGTAAAAAAAATGTTACATTTCTTGTTAGACGGATGAGAAAAAGGAAGGAATAAAAAAAAAATGTTGGCCGAAGCAAGGCGGTGGTACACATACCCATATATATATATTGTAATTCGTTAATCGATTAGTTTATCGTAATCCATTGAAAAGTGGATATTGAGAGAAGTCTACATTAAAGGCAGAAAATTAGGAATTTAGACAGAATATTTCTTCATACTTATATACTATCCTGAAAAATTGTATTAACTAAATTCGTCTAATATTCTGAAATTAGCAAGTTATTTGAAAATTCAACCGAAAGGAAAGAAAATAGATTTTGCGCTTAAAATTAATTTTAACTTATTAAATACTAGCATAGTTTGTAAAATCAAAACTGCAAATATAAATAATTAGATAATAGCATAACCAGATAATAAGATAATAAATATTTTAAAACAATTTTCATGATATTTGATAATTTATTGCATTTTTTAAAAGGCCCCTCTATTGCAATCTAAGTTATTTACCATGATGTTCCCACGTGTTCATAAATGGTTTGCTTTTTTCTTTACATTAATTTATCAGGCTATGTAAAAAAAATGAATTATCTTCTTTAGGTCCATGTTTTGGAAATCCACGAAATTATTGTCTTTTATATTTAGTTTGGTTCTTGCGCTGGGGTTAATCATTATACTATAGAGTTAATTGGTCTAAAATTTCTTTAAAATGGATTCAAAAACACCATAAACATTTATGATTCATGTTCGATATAGGTATCAAATTTACAAACTAGTGAACTATTGGCTATTTTATTAAGATGTAAACTGTTCTATCTTGGTTCATTATTTCCAAGTTCTGTATTTTTATTTAAATCACAAGCAATAAACTTCTTGTAAGACAAAGTGGAGTAAAAATCATGTTAATTCCTTACATAGCATATGAAAATACAGGTGTACAAAAACTATGACTAAATACAAAGAACTTTTTAATAGAAATTTATTGATACTTTACTTAAAGTAATCATATTTATATGTTTTCTTATGGCTAAAGTATAAGTTAATGTATTTGGTTACGCAAAAAATACTTACTTAATTGTACTATAACTCAAAATGCAGTTTTTATTGAAGTGACAAGTTATTTAAATACTTCAAGTCAAATTATCATTAAAAATTAATTAAAAAATTTATGTTCAATATACTTGGAATTAAATATTTCAGTAATTTGATCTCATGCTTAGACTGCAATTAAGGACAAAAATTGTTTTCCCTGAATATATAAAAATGAATTAATAAAATTATAAAATATGGACTAAACTTACTTTTATATTTGTCAACAGAATGAGACAAATTCAGAAAAAATTTAGCTAAAAACTGTGAGGCATTGAAAATTAAGTCAACTTAAGCCAAAATCCTTGAGAAGAAAATCAAATGAATTTTTTTAATTTAAGTAAAATTTTACCTTAATCTATATTTACAGAAATAATGCTCATGTTTACTAAATCATCTATATTTTCTGATGATGGATTTTTTATTAATGTTTAAATTAAAATGAAATTCTTTTAAATACATAATTATTTTTAATCAAAATTATCATTTAATACATAGTAATCAACACAAATTTGATAGCCGATTTTTGTAAAAGTATAAAATGCAAATATTTTGGTAAATTAATACAAATATTATATACCTTTATATAATATTTGTATTAATATATATATATATATATATATATATATATATAATATTATGCATTTAAAGCACATAAATTTAATTTATGATGCATATATTCATATTCTTACTCTTAAATTGAATCACAGTACTTTCATAATACTTTATTAATCACAATATATTTTATTCATTTAATTTAAATTCCAGGTTCGATAGTAATGAATTATTAATATATCAAAATTATTATTTTCATATATTAAAGGCATATTCATATACGAAAAGAAATTATTTGTAATATTCTATTTTGAAAATAATCTCACAGTAATCTTACATTAAATTTTAGAACAAACTTACAATATATTTAAATAAGAACTTCCTATTTGTTATAGAATGTCTACATATTTTTTCACCAAATAATGTTTGAGTACAGTATAAATTTCTAATGCTCTTTATTATACATCCCCTCAATTTCTTTTATTTTTAACTAAAGGTATATAAACTTGATGTAAGTCTTTAGACAACAATTTCACTTAAATCACTAATGGTCAGTGATTATCCAGAAGGTTAGTAACTTAAGAGTTCTCAGATTTAACCTAACATGTACGTATTTCCTGAAAATTGTATCCATTTACACAGAAAGAAATGTGATAACAGTTCGGATAACAAAACTGCAGTTTGGAAATAATGTCTATTTGTGAGTTACTTTAATAGTAGGGCATTTTATTCTTCTTTATGGATTGTGTTTCTTTTCTTTAACAAGATCTTTTCTTTTGGGGTACATGATTCTTAGAAGGTTATGAAAAGCTAAATGGTGACTTGAATAGTTCTTCTTGATTTTTCACATTATCAAGATAAAATCTTGCTGAAAAATTGTATTTAGGAATTTCAAAGCATTAGTTTTCTTAATGACAAAAATCTTGTTTTATACTATATGAATTTTTCTTGCATACGTTTATACAATGTTTGTTTAAAAGAAAACTCTTGCTGGTATATGTATAATAAGTTTATAAGTAATCTGCTATCTCAAAATATCTCATCAAGTTCTATTAAGAAAGTGTGAATCAAAAAATGAGGAAATGCTAAAACATTAATTACAAGTTTTATAATTTAAAAGTTTTACAATATATTATTATGTTCTATTAGAAAATGATATAGTTCTGATGGTAGATAATTATAATTTATGTTCTATTGGGACTACTAGGAAAAGAAGAAAAGTTATTAAAAAATAAATATTATTTTCTTTACAAATTTTTAGTTTTACAGCTTTTTAACTACTAAATTAAAGTTAAACTAAATTATATTATTTACTTATTATTAAATTAATTATATTATTAAATTTAATCTTATTTAATGTTATCATATTTGGTTTGTTAGAACTGTGGAATTATGATCAACAGTTCAATATTTCGTTTCCTATTCTACATCTCTTTAGTTAGTCGTTCAGAATTCCTTTTAAGCTGTTGATCACAATCATTGGGAGAAGGAACTTCTTTATGTTTAGAAAATGACTTCTGAACTACAAGAAAACAAAGAATTCCAAAAATTTATCACTCATATGCAAAGCTTATTTTATTAAAAATAAATTTTGAAAAACAAATGATATGCATTCAAGTAACATATTACTTACCGCCTATTCATCTTTGTTTAAATTTGAAAAGAGATCGTCGTCATTTATATAATAACAAGGAATAATTTCTCATTTCAAGTTAATAAGTAAAAAAAAGTTAATTATTTGCAGTGAACTGGTCTACTTCTTCATTATCTTCATGTATGAAAAATACTATAAATAATAGAAATATCAATATCTAACGTATAAAAATAAATAAAAATTAAAACTCATATATTCTCCATTTAAAAATTTACTGATTAATATTTATTAAAGTATATGTAAATTATTTTATCAAAGTTACTTTCTTCAGTTACCTATGTACTTATGTTAAATATTAGATTACTTTTAGTGAAAAAGTTTTAAAGTGAGTTATGAAAACATTTACTGCTCGATATATCAATATAGTTCAATATATCATAATATAAGATATAATATTAGATCATGTAAGTTATATTAATTCAGACTACTTTACAATATGCAAAAGTAAAATAATTTTTAAATAATCTACAATAATGAAGTAATATAGTTATAAATTTAATGTTAAAATTCTTATTTAATTTTAATTTTCATACTATAAGCATGGATTTATTTATTTATTTTTATTTATATATATGTATGTGTTGCTATGAAATACCGAAATTATAGAATATCATCAGAATATTAACATATAGCAAATACGTCGGTGAAAGACCGAATATTTGTTTATATCCTCGTATTTGAATTACCACCGTTGTATGTTGACAAGCACCAAGATGCTTTGGGCAATGTTGAAAAGAATGTCAACAAAAAGGCGAGGATGTCGCAAAATCTTTTCTTCTATTGCAATTTTGTTAGCTTGTATTTATTTTCTGGAACATTTCTAAAACTTATCTGGGATTTCAAGCTGTGAGATACATTTTCTTAAAACTATTTTTTTATCCATATTCTAAAAATATTTAAAGTTAATAAATAATATACAAAAATGATACAACTAATAGATTAATTTATATTGAAGTGATATTATACCGCACGCACTGAACAGTAAATGTTTCTCAGAGTTAATAATTTAACATTATCAGGCAAGCTTTTCAAATTTTTGTTAAAAAAATCACTAAAATAATTTTTGAAATATTCCTTGCTAAAATTAATTTCAATAAAATGGAGATTAGGGACACTTAAAATAATTTGATACTTTACAAATTATTCTTGAAAAGAAATTAATTGTTCCACTCAAACCAATTGAAACAAATATAATATATTATAAATTGTAAAGAAAGTCCTTATTTTTGCTTGAATTTTAAGACTTTATTTAATAATTTTTGCATATACTTTGTGCAAATGGTTTAAATTTATTTTACTACAAATACTTAGCTTCCTAGTGATGCTAACAACTGATAGCATGATGGGCAAATTTGATAATATCTGTAATTTTATCGACATTTTCGAAGATGGGCTTACTAGTGTGATGTGCATTTTTAACAGCGAAAATACCTGAATGGAGTTAACATATGTAAACTCGCACATATTTGGATATTACAGTAAAGTGACAGTACACTTCATTCACAATTTCTGTCATCTAACTTTGGATTTTCACTTTTACCAAAAAAGTTTTTAAAATGTACTGAATATTCTCTTTGTTGACTTCCATTCTAAGCATCTTGTAATTCACAACTGAATGGACCTACCAAAAAACGGCAAAATAAATTTTAAGCTCAAATTGACACCTTGTTAATGAACATAAATTTGAAACCTTATCGATATTACAACCAGCTACCGAAAGATAATGGATTTCATCTTCCTCATCTTAATATGTGTTATAAATGATGCACTGTTTAATATATTATTTGTAATTCTCAGACTAATAAGCTATGCAGGAAAAACATACGTAGTTAGTCTTGCAAACTTAGTAAGAAACAATTTCATGTTAAGCTGTAATGTTGTATTTAAATAAGGAATCTACACTGAAACATTGTCACCTTTAGAAGCTATTGTTATGAAAATAATAACCAGTTCTGAATTAAATTCCAGATGTCTAGTTGATCAGATGGACTTGCTGTCACACAGAGGTATCGAATATAAGACTATTTAGTACAAAGATCACGTAAAGAAATTTTTCTAGCTTATGACTTTTGAGAATCAAGAAAGCTAAAGAAATACAGTATCCTCATTTTAAAATATTTTTAAAATTTGTGCTCCAATTATGTTACATTCAGAAAGGGGAAATTATTCAGTAATCAAATCACACCCAAATTATGAGCAATGCAGGAAGATGTTAATATAGTTCATCCAAGACTTGAAGTTATAATCAAACTCAACATAAAAAGACCGAGTAGAATATATAGAATCTGTTAACTGCATGGATACATGATATAGTTCATATGATTTGTTCAATTTACCAAGATTGCTAAATACCACAAAGCCCATTTATGATACCACATTTGAGACCAAACCGAAAAGCAAGACAATGACTTTTTCTTTGCATGATGAACAAATCAATAATATTGAAACTGAGGAACACATTAAGGAGACAATCTTTTTTCTCATTTAAAAGACTGCGTTCGATGTAAGTCAGTAATTTGCATATGCAGTTTTTAAATTAGCTGTATTCTTCATACATAGTAATGAGAATTAAAGAAGTCGGTTTCTTGACAATAATTTAATATTAAGAAATTCGGCATATATATTAACATGCTTAAGTGTTAATGTAAATTAATATTTGAACATATTTTTTCTCGTTCAATGTAAAATAAATCTGAATATAAAAATACATGGTTTTAAGATAATTACAAAGTTTTCGTTTTTCAAAATTTTTGAACATTTTTTTAGGTTTGATATTTAACTATATATAAAAGAATATTAAAGTGTACTTATCATTTGAAGTATGACATAAAAATTAAAAGCAAATTTTAAAAGGAAGCATTTGATTGAAATTTCAGCTGAAAATGCTTAAAATATAAATTTTAATTTCAATAATAATTTTATGAAATTAGTTTTTTAAAGAAAAGAATGAATATGTATACATACTGATTAAACACTATAAATTAAATACTGAAAAATATCTAGCATTTGGAATGTAATCTAAATGTAACGCAGTTCCAAGATGGCAGATCAATGATCCCCGTTCTGGAGTTCTGGAGCATAGATAAATGATGTTTGAGTATTGTTACTGTTAAAATAGCGCCAAGTTAAGTTGAGCTATGTACAAGATTATGGTATATTCGAGCTATATACATCATAATCGGGACCTATACTGGTCACTGTCTCCTTGTTTGGCATTTGAAAAATCTTTTTCTTCCGCACATTCATTAAACTCAATAATCTCATCAATCGATACTTCTGCCATTTATGTCTGAATCCACAATTATAAAATTCTGGAGTTACATTTCGAGGAAAAGTAGATTTTGCCTCAGAATAACTATCACTCACGCCTTCAAGTAAATTTTCTTAGCTTTCTACAGTTATGCTTCTTCATATATTGTGATCGTCGAAATGCTCTAGGCATCTTCTTTTCTTCCCTCTATTTCACGATCAGATGCATAATTTCATTCCACCTTTAAATCTGAATTCAGTAGCCCAATCCAACTTAAAACTCAAGAACAAGTTTAAAAAAGTACATAATAATATTTGCATTAGAAACTGCTTATTATTTCTTCATGCAAAGATTAGAGAATATTGCTTTATACGGGGAATAATTTACATGAATTGGTTCTCTATACTGAATTTAATCAAAAGTTGTGTCTATGTCTACATACAGTAGAACTCTTCAATTATTCAATAGCAAACATGGATTTAAGCCTCTGAGTTACTTTTCTTAAAATGATTCCTGTGATTCAAGCTTTGGCTAAGCATTTTATGCAGTGGGAAGTTTATGCATTTTGGCGACATCTAGGCTTTTAGTATTTTCATGTGAACAGTGTAAATCATTTTAGGCTCTGTTCAAGTTAGCTGTGAGAAACTTTCTTTTAGCTGTGAGTAAATGTTTTACTTTCTTACCTACATTTTATTTAGCGCCTTTGCAGCAAAATGTTATTTTTATTACACTCGAATTGTTTACTCTAACAACGACTAACGTCAATAACTCTTAACTGTAAGACAGAATAAAATCTTCTTTCCTTGAAAACATTCTTTAAAGCTTACTCAGAAAAATGATGACTTCAATTCTTTATTTCCTGAGCTTTTAACTGAATAATGCTTTCGCCTCTTCTTTCGAAAACAGATTCATTAAGCCAAACCACATATTTTCTTAAACCTTTTTTAAGGTTGATGCCTGGAATTCTTATGATTAGCTTAATAGGCAACGAACTGAATTGTTTGTTAATAAAAACACAGTTGGTAGAAATATTCATTGATCTTATTTTTATTATTGAAACAAAAATATTTTGCAGTTGTATATATATATATATATTTTTATTTTTCTAAAGTAATTCTTTGAGAGTGCCCTTTCGCGACCATCCTTTTCCATTGTTTCCATTTCCTTGAGTTTTAATCCAAGTTTCTAAAAGCACTCAAAGTTTCCCCATTTTATAATTTCTGCATTTAAAAATTTTTCACCGTTTTCTTTCAGAAGTTATTTTTTACTTTAATTGCAACACATATTCATTTCTTTTACTGTGAGTTATGTGAATATCCTCATATGAAAAGAATTAATTCTGCTTCCTACTGATGAGACTTTTCTAATTAAGATGTTTTTGAGATAAAATAAATTCTTCAAAATACCAGCAAAGCACGTTTACCATTATTGTTCTGCTTTCCATTTTGCATGTATGGCAAAATTTTTGAAAAGAATTATGAATTTAGTTGGCAATGCAACACCTCTCGCCAAGCACATATCCAATATCCAATTATTCTCATTGTCTTGGATGTTTGAACAATTCTTTTCTTTGCTCACGAACGAATCATGTTTTCAGGCAATATATAAATG
>JAPDSC010117686.1:0-66909 GCA_026290005.1 Latrodectus geometricus
TTTTGGAAAATGAAAACCACAATAAATATTAACAATATAAACAGTTATAATATTTATCATTATTTTTATTTTGTAATTTATATTGTTTGCAATATTGTAGTGTATTTACTAAAATAAATATTAACTATTTATATTGTTAATACTTATTGTGGTAAACACATAATAACAAATTACAAACAATGTAACTTACAAAATAAAAACCATAATAAATATTAACTGTTTATATTGTAAATATTTATTGAAAATATCATTTTTAATAGATTATATAACTGTTAAATATTAACAGTTTATATAGTTAATATTTACTGAGGTTTTATTATCACGCTTATTTATACTAATTTATATAGTTTATTTTATTTTTATTAACAATAAAATAACAATGGCTATAAAATAAAATAAAAATCTGAGGACGTCATATATTTTATCCTACATGTGATTAAACATTAATACAAGCATATAAACCGAGATTCCGCTCAAAATTGAGTATCTTCATCATTATAACGGTTTTGCAAAAAATATTTACAAGTGATTCAAATTCTATTTTTAAGGCAATACAGTTTTATCAAAGTGTAAAATATTTTTTCAAGTTCCATTAAAATAATTTCATAAAACCGCGTGAAAATCAAAATGAAATTTTTCTTCCCCAACGGAAATGTAAATATGCATCTTTATATGATTCCAAAGAAACTACTTATCCAAAAGATCAAAGATCTATACCGCCTGAAATTTGTTCGAAACCATTTCAAATGAAGCCCTAATTTAAATTCTTTTTGAGCTTAACTTCTGCCGAATAAAATAGTTTTCATCATGTCGGGAAAGTGGAATAGGTGTTTGAAGGAAAAGAAAACTTTTCCATATTTTCCTAAGCATATCCCTAGATAAGCAGACGCATTTCGCTTTTATTTATTTTTTTATATTCAATTTAGAACTGCTTCGCGGCTGCTAACCTTATTTGAATGTGCGACGGAGTTCAATACATTATTTTTTTCCCCACTTCCATCCGCTTTGCTGGAAAAGTCTTTTCTCAGCAAAATGCAAAATGTATAGCACATGAGATAGATTCCGCAAACTCTATAATTTAATTTCGCATTGGTGGCAGGGGGTGAACCAGAAGAAACGTATTTCAAATGTCGGGAAGTTCATCCTCCTCTTCTTTTTTTTATCTTGCTCTTCAATTGAATTATTCAATTTAGTTACAAGGTTCTCACATCGCGTATCACCGCAGAAATGATAAAAAAAAAAATATATATATATATATATATACCGTTTCTTTTCCTGCAAATCTGTTGCTATGAAAGAATGTTTTAGAGGTTTCCACCACCTTTAAAATACACCCCGAACGTGTGTTCTATCCAATATATATCTGAATATATTAAAATGGGAAACTTGTATCGATTTCACATTACATTTATAAAAATTCTTTTTACCCGCGCTATCGTTTACGTAAATGTAGAGCTGCTTTCTTTTCATTCTAACCGCTCTTAGAATTCGAAGTGGCATGCTCTATGGAATTCTCGTTTACAGGTTTGGAAGTGATCTGTTCCCTTCCCCCCTCTTCAATCTAAAGACATTTCGTTTTTCAGACAGCATCGTATTTGAATAAAGAGAATTTTCTGAACGAGAAATTAAAAGAAGACGTTAGCGGAATAGAATTTTTTTTTAGCTTTAGAATGACTTACTTCTCAAATATCGTTTGTCATCAGATTCAAAATGGAACTGGCATTTAAATGTGATTTACATTATGGAAAGCTATACTATTTATTATTTTTAAGTTATATTTTTTAAAGAAGTTTATTATCAGGATTAATTACCTGTAGTTATTTGAATAAAAAATAAATAAAACACTATTCGCAGACGTACAATCTGGATACTCAAAAACTTTATTCTTAAAAAATTAATCAAAAATCACATGCCACAAAAGGCATGAAGACTTATAAAAGACATTAATTATCAGGATGATTAATAATTAAGATATTTCAGCTAATCATTATCTCGACGAAATTTTTTTTTAGTTTTGCAATGTTTAAAAGAAATGATTACAATTACAGTAAAACTTAGGGCAGTAATGGCCTGGTTGGTTAGGGCGTCGGTCTCACTATCGAAGGAAGTGAAATCGAATCTCGAATGAATCGAAGATCTGTTGTGTTCACTAAAGGCGGTTATGGCACGTCAAATAGATCGTGGTCTAAGTGTCCTTCATATTCCCCTTACAAACTAACACCACTGGGTTTATTAGAAACCAGGCCTTGGATCTTTTCTGGTTTACCAGCTCTAAAATAGGAAGATCCAGATGGTGCTGCCATCTTTGAGCCAAAAGTAGTACTTCCACCCTCGTGGAGGGAAGCTCTGTTCTGTTCTGTGGAAGACGCTGATTTTGACTTCAATCGTTCAGTCCCAGACGGGTGGGATTGGTTTCTATCTTCCAGGTGCGATTCATTAGTAACAATAACAGAAAAACATATATGCAAGCAGTCGTTAGATCAAAACAAATTAAATAAACTCGTAATTTTGAAGCAATTCAAAAGATACTTGAATCTATACATATTCAAGTTTTTTATTGTTTATAAATATATATATATATACTTTACAAAAGTTTTTAATTTTATATCCCTTATAATGCTTCGAAAGCTCACTAAACTTTAGAATTAACCCACGTGTGAAAAATGATCATGGAGTAAAAAGCATTGAGACATAATTGTTGAATTCTGCTTAAAATAAAGTTCTCATGGTACGGATCAGTGCAATTATTGAATTATTCTAAAACACTATCCTCATTAAAAGGATTTTTTATGAAATGTACATTCTATAAAATTGAGATTAATTTGAAAGAAAGGTGCTTTTAAATAATTTTTTATGAACGCTTTTTTGGCTTAAGAAGGAGTTTTCATAAAATTTCTGGACAGTAACATTTTTCCAAATGCGTCCTTATAAAAAATTGGATTTACTTCAGACGAGCAGTTAGGTTATTTTTAACTATTTCTTCTATTAATATTTATTATTCTTTCTATTATTTTATCTATATTTTTTTATATATTTCACTTTAAATTTTATTGTTATTTCTTACATTTACAATATTTGCAAAATTTATAAATCTAAGAAAAATTATAAATATAAGATCCCTATTTCATATCATTCCATTCTATCATTTAATCTTTTTACGTAAGAAATTAGAAAACATAATACTAAATTCAACATATTTTTCCTGATAGAATAAAATTTTAATAGCGCATGCGTGTTAAGT
This sequence comes from Latrodectus geometricus, assembly GCA_026290005.1. Classification (NCBI taxonomy): domain Eukaryota; kingdom Metazoa; phylum Arthropoda; class Arachnida; order Araneae; family Theridiidae; genus Latrodectus; species Latrodectus geometricus. The sequence goes on from JAPDSC010117686.1 coordinate 3,242, forward strand.
ATAATGAAATGATATACACAGTACAGTGGTTAAGTTCAGTGACATATACAGTATAAAATTATTATTAATAATTATGAATTAAATAATACGTACTATTTTTACAATTTTCGTACTCAATTTACAATTTTTCATTGGCTATAGTACAAAATTATTATTATTATATAACAAATCTAGCTTAAGATTACAATCAATATAACTTTACTGATATCAACTACGTATTTTTTGTAGTACATAAATATAAAAAATAGAATTTTAAATGATATTCAATAACATTTTTAATAAAACAATTTATAATGATAAATAATTTTATTCACTAACTTATTAGAAAAAATTAAGATATACAATAACATCATGATTCATTAAAGGACAGAAAAAGAAAAGGCAAATAAAAATTTATCTTTATCTATAAAATTTAAAAAAAATACCCCTCAAAGTTATTTATTTTCTTGCAGTAATCCTAAACGACCTGCTTTCTGGAGCATTAATTATGTTTTATTGCAGAGGAAGCGAGCTTCTCTCTAATTACGTTATTTTTTATCAACCCAGAGGAAGAAACTACAATAATGAAACCATTTTAATTAAAGTTCTCATGAAACCTGGAAGTTCTCTATTTTCGTATTTGGAAAATCCAGGTAAATCTTAGTAACACCAAAGTGATTTTTTTTTCTCCCGTGTTGAAATTCGGCGACAATTAAAACCGCTTTGATGCGAGTTACCTTCGAGATAAACTTTATTTCGAAATCGCTCAACTGGAAGATATTTGTGCTAGCGTAGGAACTGCATTTAATTAAAACTGTTCTACGTGCTATGATACGTCCTTTACTTTTTCTGGATTTTAATGGAGATTATTATTTTTTTTTACTGTAAGTTAAATACTTATTTCATAAATTGAATGCTTTGTATTTCGAAATATTTTAATTAATAACTAATATTGAAATTTGTTTAAGTTCTTAAGTTATTCGATGTATATTTTTTGTAATTTGAATGTGAGTTCGATTTTTTGGAATATTTACCTTACATTTGAGAAATTTTAAGCTTTTGTTCATTTCTCCAAATTTAAATTAATCTACTACATAAATATAGTACAGTACAAAAAAGAATTATGTATGGATTTATTCTAGAATAATTACTTGCAAGTCTTAAAAATATTGTTATAGTTGATATTTTGTTGATGAATTACGCATCTGGGCCTCAGTGTAAAATTGAACTAAATTCTCGCTTATTTTTAAATTATTTATATACATACATAAGACTTTTTAATGGTAGAAGGTATTCCTTAACTAATTACATAAATCAAAGGTACAATATAATATTGAATTATATCTGTGTTATTTTAGGGAATTTTAGGGATATGGATTTTAGGGATACAGCTATAAATAGCAGTATATTACAATTCTTTGGTTAAGTTGACATAATAAGTTGAAACTAGGTAGTAAATATCTTCATAGTTATAGAAAGAATCCTTCGATATGGAAATCTTAATAAAAATCAAAAATTGAAATTTACAATATATTTTCTGAAAATATATCATATCAAATTCTTAATTTAATGTTCCTGCCTATATTAAATGATGTGAAACTAATGATATCTTTTAATTGTAACTGTTGTAAATAAAATAAGACAAACGATTCAAATTTAAAATTTAGATGACGTTCTTTTTTTTCAAACTACTATGACGAACCAGTACATTAAGCAAATTTAGTCAAAGCAAATGGAATTTTTTTTATTAAATTTACGAAAATAGAGCGACATGTTGATCAAGAGATTTATACTTTTCAAATTTTTAATTATATATCTATAATGATATATAAAATATACAATGATGTAGAAAAAAGCTTAGGAAAACTTTTAAATTCTCATTTAAATTCTTATTTAATGAATGAAGCTTGGTTTCTAAGTTTATAAAAAAATGTTCTGTATATAGTCTATTCAAAAATAAACCGGAACAAAAATTCTGAAAAAATTAAAAGTTTAGGTGAAAATGTGCTTTAGTTCCCCTACTTGGCGCGTTTTCAAAATCGCCGATGCCATGGCGAAAATTCTACCGCTATTCGCCGCTCTTTTAAAGTGAAACTTAATTAGCGACCATTGAAAAGGCTAAAACAAAAGAGTAATTAATGGGCATGCGCGAAAAAGTGTTTCAAATTAGTGAGTTGGTGAAGTAGGGGACCTAAAGCGCAATTTAACCAAAGTTTATATTTATATTAGATAAAAAGTCAATGAAAATGTTTTGGACAGTTGAACAAGTTTATAATAAAAATGGTTTCTTTATACTGAATTTTATTTAGAAATGGTGTGGCAATGGGTGGTCAACAAAATCCCAAGGAAATCTTTGATTGGTGAAACTTTCAATTAATTTCTTGGATCTTTTTTAAGATAACATTATACATTACAGAGTATAGAAATCATGTCTACATAACACTGAGCATTGCAAACATGATGTCTTTTCACATTTTTTAAACCTGGATAAAGACACTGAGGTCTTGATATCAAGAATGATTACACATATCAATTTTAAGGACATCAGAGATCACCTATCAAAATAAATAAATAAAAGTTAGTTTTGTTATTTAAATTCACATTCTGTTTGGTTATTTGAGTTTTCCTTGAGTTATAAAGATTGGACGTAGCAACGCTCTAACATATTTTGCTAATATCTTCCGTACATGTTTTGCGGGGATTAAATGTGTTCTTGTGATCAAACATTTATCATATTGCCGCCAAACCTGTCTAGTGGTTAGCGTATCTGACTACGGATGGGGAGGACCTGAATTTGAATCCCGGCTCGGGCATGGATGTACTTTCTCTTCCTCTTTCTCTGTGTTTCTTGTCCTTTCCTCAGATAATGGATGAATGTGGCCCACTAATGGTTTGTGGTGGTGTGGCATGGGCCATGCTACTCGTACCTCCGCGACTTGGTTCACAGGTGTCCACCGGGTAACAATAAAATGAGTGGCAGTTTCCAGCCTTGTTGCAGTAAATGGGCTAATGTACTTACTTGCTCAAGGGTGCCCGCCATTAGAAATAAAAAAAAACACTCATTATATTTAATTGTAGTTTATATTTTACCTGGCCAGTGTGCTCACCATGCTTAAGCCATTTTATAGTTATTGAAGCAATTGAATTGTGTAAAATGACAGTGCAATAACAAAATTGAACAATTTCAGAGAGTGATTGCTGTTATTCGAAATTAATTCCTATTATCCATCCTTATGTTGTTATCCTCCTCTTAAGCGAACTGTAATGTATTTGGAACTGTATGTTTAATATAATGGGGTCTTTAAGACCCCACCATTATAAATCTTTTATTTTCATTAGCGTGCAGGGTCGTGGCACTGGTTGAGGATGACCTTCTTACCCCTGGAGTGTGCTGATTGCTTTCGATGGTGATGAGTAGACTAAGCCCCATGACCGAATGGTATAGTACGGGGACCTCTCTCCTCTTTAATGTTGTTAAAAAGTGGCTTCTTTCCGAACTTTCTCCCTTACGATGCAAAAGTTGGACTTCTATCTACGAAATATATTTTCTTAGGAAGCAGTTCATTGTGATACTTTAAGCAGATTTACAACAGTTTTTAATTGTTGGGCAAATTTCAGTAGAAAGTTTCAAATATACGAATCATTGAATATTAATATTTGAGTCTAGGAAAAAATTCATGAATTGCTTGAATTCATAGATTCAAGCAATCCATTAAGATATCTAACGAAGGAGCAAAAATTTGCTTTAATTTTGCACATTAAATCTAAACGAAGACAATTTCTGTGTTACTTTATTAAAAAAAAAATCCCATAATAATTAACACGAATAGCTCCAAAAATTAATGTGAGTGATTAATACCAACCATTAATTAGTATGAAATAAATATAATTGTTCGAAATTATCAAAACAGTTCAGTGATTCCAGAAAATGTATTTCAAATATTTTACATTTCGAATTATTTACAAAATAGCATTGCTTAAATACATTAATTGTAACTATTGCGATACATTTAAAAATTTATAACCTTTTTTATTACAATGTTTAATCCATTAACAAAGATTAATGTATCTGTTCTCGAAATATAAAAATGCCTACAGATTTATGATAGCCCAGGGGTCAGTTTCTATGTATATTTTATGTGCTTCTTTCGTGAACTCGTCCACCCCTATGAATAATTTATCCATGAGCAGAATCAACAATCAGCGGTGGGGATTGAGAACACGAATGTATCTTCCAGGACATTCCTTAAGATATGCTGAAACACGATGTATCGGAAGACATTCGGAAACCATTCGCGGAATCGTAAATCAGTTGAGATTTCTACTAGCATACTTTATTAATGCAATTTTTTTTTAAATTTGTAAAATTTGGTATTATGTATGCATTTTATGATTCTGCAAAATCATTAATTTTTTTGTCTTTATGAAGATAAAATAAATGGCTTAAGATATTTAAGGAGAAAATAAGTTTTTGTATGCATTTATATTTAAAGGCATATATTTTTAATATGACTTTATTTTAATTTTTTAGTATTAAATTTATATAAAATTAAAGTTTAATCTGTATGCTATTATAATAATTTACGTTCTATAATAATTATATTAATTAATACTCTCTAAGTTTCAAAGGTTGAAGAATATAATGTGAAATCGTTCTTGCTATTTTTCATGATTCTTTTGTTTTGTTTTTGCTTAATTTTTAGCTTATACACACATTGAATTTTTATGTTTACTTATGTATACGATAACTATATAATTTATATAGTTTTAAAATCAAAGTTGATATTTAATTCTATATTTTGCTCAAAATCATTATAATTATACTACCAATTTATTATGTAAATCACTTGTTCTGACTGTAATTATATTTCGTTTATTAAATAAATTTGCATTTTTTAAGGATTTTTTCATTTTACTTTTTAGATTTGTACACTAAAAAGACATAAGAAAAGTAGCAAACTACTATACGTTATTTTAAAAAATTATACATAAGAATGCCTTTATTTACTAAAATTTCATTCGTAAGTAATATTAAATTTAACAAAAATTTAGAACTAATAATTCTTGCATAAAGTTTATTAAATAATTACTTATCCTACAATATTATAAAATTCATAAAAAGCTTAGAATAATTAATGCTTGGAATTTGTCATTTTTCATTAAAAAACGAAAATATCCTTAATATTTTCTCTGTGAAAAGTAAAATCAAAGATTTAAAAAAAAAAAAAAAAAAAAAAAAAAAAAAAAAAAAAAAAAAAAAAAACTAAAAATATCCTCGTAAAATATTCTTATTCATAAGATATATAAATTATGGTTAAATTGCGGTTTAGGTTCCCTTCCTCGCCAACTTGGCGATAAACGCGCCAAGTATGGTAACGTTTTACGTCCTTAATGCGCTCTATATGGCAACCTCCGGAGGTGAGGTTTTGAAGCGCTTCACACTCATTCTCATTAATTACTCTTTTGTTTTAGCCTTTTCATTGGTCGCTAATTAGTTTCACTTTAAAATAGTGGTATAATTTTCGCCATGGCAACGGCATTTTTGAAAACGAGCCAAGCTGGGGGCCTAAAGCACATTTTCAACTAAATTATTATATTAGGTTATGAAAATAGTTACTAATTAAAAATAGAAATAATAAATATCTCACAAAAAGGTAAAATATTTAATAACCTAAAAATATAGCGTAGTACAAGCTTTATATATTCTTCGGAAAAACTTCATTGTTTCATAAAATCATTCTGAAAACAAGTCATGGTTAGTCTAATGGTTAATCCAGTCTAATGGTTCCAAATACATAGAATACGTTAGACGTAATACTTATGTTTTCCAAAGTACTTTGAAATCATAATAGGTCATTTTTTTTCCACTTTTCTTTGAATCTCAATGGAAAGAAGGATAGTGGAAAAAGTAGCAGAACACTGAAACAGATTTCTGCGCTTGCGCAGAAATATACTGTATACTGCTTGCGCAGAAATATACAATATACTGCTTATGCGTTTTAACCAGATTTTAAATAATTATTATGTTGTTTTAATGAATATTTAGGTTTCTTAAATCAACTTTTAGATCATTAAATATAAGATTATTATCCATGAAATATTGGTCACAATATTGAAATTTAATTTTCTGCCTGAAAATCTTTTGGCGCAATAAATTTTAACTGTCAATTTTTCTCACAGAGAGCGGATTTTAAAGTTGCGATAAAAACTTTATGTCACTTCTGGCCTATTTATTTTAAACAGGATTCTAATTTCTTATGTAATTCAAAGAAATATGATTTTTTTATTTAGCTGATTTTTACTAGGAGAAAAATTTAAATTCTTGAAATTTTGGATTGCATTTTATAATTTTGAAAACATTTAGTTAATTCAGTTTACAGACGATTCTTTCAGTAAACAAATTCAGTCAACTAACAAGTAAATTTTTATGTGAAACTTAAATAAAAAGAATATTATTTTTAGAATCTCTTCGCAGTGTATGAGATTTCTCAGAATAGTATAGATCAAAATAATTATACATTTGGCGAATAGTTTGGTGATTAGTTTCTGATACATAAATAATACTAAAGAAAATTTTGAATGCCATGAAAATTATATACTGTATGTGTATAACCACTGCAGAAAAATTCTTAATTTAAGAATCAAGCAATTTCTGTAAAAAAATGCAAAAAAACTGTTTTAGTTATGATTATCTATATTAAAAAAAAGCAAAAACACCTTTTTGTTCTATTAAAATCTAGGAGGAGTAAGCAAAATATATAAATGATTCTATATTTTCAAGATAACTAAAATTGTAAACATACAAGGTAATTTTTTCTATTATATTCAGAATATTAAAATTTATTTTTAGTGTATGAATTGTTAATAAGTATATTTACACGACTCAAACATATTTCAATATTTTAATTTACGTGTAAATTGAAACTAGGATTTTTACATACGAAATGGATTCTTGTAATAAAAGACTGGTAAATGAGTAATCAAACAAGCAAACGCTTTATGCTGTATACATTTACAAAATATTAAACTTTTCTCTAAAATTTTTAAAAATTACAACAAATAATAAAAATTGAGAACTTTAATTATTTTTTCTTACTGCACGTCTTTTCACTTAAGATTTGCATTGATTAAAATTTATTTGATTTGTGCTTATTAACGGCTATATATAGAAATGTTAAAAGACAGTTTGTTAGATTCCTTTTAAAATTTTATAAATTTTAATGATACGAGTAACTTTTATTGGTTAAACATTCCATTTTTACATTTTCTAACACTTTTACAGTAATAATCAGTAGAAATAAAATTATGTAGTATAGAATTACCTTTTTTAAAATTCTTTACCCTTTAATGATATTTTTGTTTAAATTTCTATGGACATACAAAGTATTTCTAATATCAAAAAGTTTTTGTATCATAAATTGAAATTTTGATATGAAACCTCAAAAATTTTATATGAAATTTTCTATTCAGTTCTATGGTAAACATTTGAATATAAGTAATTTTCACAGTTGTCAAAAATAAAAAAACATTTTCAAATATTTCAAATTAATGTAAGCTATAGAAAATTGAAAATAAAAAACTTTTAAATTTTATGGCACAAACATCATAATCTCTTTCGAGAAATTTTAATAAGAATATTTTTGAGTTTTTAGATATTAATCATAATAAATGATGAAACTTTTTGATATATTCATGAAAAGCATTTTCTGCTTTATTTCAGAAAATGGTCATTGAAAAGTCGCAAAATTAATATATATACATTTTACATATTATGAATAAAAATATCAGAATTTTCAAAAGATGAAAAACGCATCAAGTATTTTAATATTATCTTATTTCATATTTGTAGGAAACCCTATAATTTTCACAAAAAAATAAAATAACTTGTTAAAAGTTTTTTTTATCAAGTAGTAATTTAAATATTTTTATATTATCAATAAAGTAATATAAAAATCGAAATTTGGAAATTTAAGAATAAAAGTGACATTGATGTATTAAAGGTTTTATAAATGTTGATTAATATATACATATAAGTAGATTTACGTATCTATTATATATATATACATGAATATGTATATATATATATATGTATGTGTATGCATTTCTGCTTGTATGTTATTCATATAAATCGCGAATAACATAGTTTACTATTGCAAGAGTATGAAAATAAATTTTTACATGTTATTACAATAGTGAAAGGAATTATAATTATATTTTATATCGATAAATTTACTGTTTAAAACTCAGTACATTGTTTTCGTGGCAATAATAATCTAATGGAAAAGAATCTGAAGGACTCTGGTTCAAATCCAGACCTACTGAAATCAGTCATTCTGGAATATGCTATCAATTCCACAGTATCCAAAGTCCTACCGTTGAGGCATGATGTAAAGTGGCATCTTTGATGTTTGCCTATTTATTTGATTGCAATTAAAAATTACAAGAAAATAATTGTATGTGACTTCAATCGGCAGAAAAAATTCATAAATTATGACTTGGCATTTCAACCGTAAACTATATATAAAATGTTTCCTGCTTATGTAAATATGCAAATATATTCAACATTTCTTATATCGTTACAAATTTTATAAATCTCACGAAACATAAACATTAAATTTAAAATATGAATTATTCAGTCAGAAATTTTTACGCCACTTATCTCTCAAAAAGAGATCTGAGAAAATCATAAAGATATAAATTCAATATCATATAGATTCAGTTTACTTTTTAGTCTAGGAACACTATTTTGCACACGACGAATAATTGGGTTAGAGCATATATATATATATATATATATATATATATATATATATATATATATGTATGTATGTATGTATTCTGAGTCACATCAAACATCTCAATTTAATGTGAAAATTGGACTCACAAATGATAGAATTAGAAGCCAAATTAAATATTCTATTATTTTCAGTTTTGATTAGGCTTAAATAAGATAACTTTCATGATAATTTATTTACAGATAGTGCTTCTCAAGGTTCGTACCCAGATTCAGCAGATAGTGGAAAATGAAACTTTGAAAGCAATTCCAAGCCAAACCAATAATTTTATTTGTCTTAGTATAATAAATGAACAATTTAATTTATTCTTTTATTGTAATCTCTTATTTTTATATAATTTTAATTAGGAAAAACTTTAATTTAAAATTTACCATTAAAATGTCGCGAAATAACATCAAAAAATTATTAAAAAAAACTATACAATTCCTTTTCTTTGATTTAGATAAAGAATGAAAAAAACTCTAAACACTTCATCAAACACAAAGGCCATTTTTTGTAGGAACACGCAAAATGGCTCTAAATTTATAAAGCACGAACCTAATTATGTCTTTCATAATAATGACTAGAAAAAATGATAATAATAAAAATGTATGCTCCAAAATTAATTATTTTTTATTTTTCCTAAACAAAAAAAATCTGACGCGATCCTTACATCGTAATTATTAATTAAATTAAAAGAACTGTGTTGCCATTTCTCCCATTCTTTGTTTTTTACGGTCTCCACGAGTTTAACAGGCTTAATTAATGTAAGTAACTAGTATGGAAGTGAATTCTTCTGTCTCAAGATACTCAAAATTTTAATCACTTAGTTTTATTTAATTAATGAAGTCTTATCTTATTTCTCCTTGATACCAAAATAGTGGGATTTATTTTTATATCGATTGATAAAAAAAAACTTTAATAGTAAGAAATTTTTAATCCTAAATTTATTGATGCGTGTTGAGCATAATTTTAGGACACTTCTCCTGCATATTGTTTGAATGGGAATGCATTATTTGAGTTATGCTCCTCATTTAATTTCCCCCTTATAACAGCTAATTTCTGAAATATAATTTAAGTGAGCAATTTTTGTCTTTCCGGAGGTATAAATCTGGATTTAATTCAAGAATTTTGTCTTATATTATTGCTTATTTGAAGATATAATAAATATATGTTTATTGTATAAAAATTCAATGTATATTTTTACATTAAAACAATGAATATAAAATAATATGTCTAAAAATGCATTGGGTTTTTAGTGTGTATTCACTAAAATAAATGCAATTTAGAGACTTATAAATAATCATTTAGAGAAATGATGTAATGATACACACAAAAATTTCCTCCAATAAAAAGAAAAGAGGCTTTTTTTTGATATAGTAATATTTTTAGCCACAAATTTAAATTTAATTTTGCGAAATAAATTGATTAAAATTCAATTACGATAAGTAATGAAAGATGGATTTCAAATTTTTTTTTTGTTTCTAATGGTAGGCAGCCTTGAGCAAGTATAGTACATTAGCTCATTAGTCGCAACAATGCCGGAAACTGCTACTCATTTTATCGTTACCCGGTGGCACCTGTGAATCAAGTCACGGAGCTACGAGTAACATCGCCCACGCCACACCACCACAAACCCGTTTATAGGGTGGGCCACATTCATCCGTCATCTGAGGAAAGGACAAGAAACAATGAGAGAAAGAGAAAGTACATCCATGCCCGAGCCAGGATTCGAGCCCAGGTCCTTCCCATCCGTAACCAGTTACGCTAACCACTAGACAGGTTTGGCGGCTGGATTTCTAATATGCATCAAAGGAATTTGTGGAATTATCTATATAATTTAATTTACAATGAAAGTAATGAAGTATTTTGCTCTTTTTCTGAAATAATATTTCAAATTGGAGCAAAATATATGAAAAGAAACTCTTCATACTGTCTGGAAAGGAAAAAAAAATTCTTCAGTGACAATTTTGCATTTGAAATAATATTTTTGTAAAAAATATGCATACCTGTGCGTTGATTGGTTTGTTTATAGTTACATTTTATACTCGAGAGGTAATTTGAAATGTTCCTAAAATTTAAAGTGAAAAAATGAGGATTTACTATTTTCGAAACACTTCAGATTACCATGAATGAAGTGGGAATTAAAACAACAATTTTTGTTTGAATTCTAGAACACTGCCAACTTTTAGTTGAACTAGAAAACTTCTAAATTGAGACTCAGAACATATTTACGCCTAACTATATCTGGCTCTTTGAACATTAGATACATTTCGGAGTAGTATCTTCTAAGTCAGATATCCTTTTCTTGAAATCCATCAAATATACTCTAAATCTTGAGTTCAAAGGTGCCTAGCAACCTTTTCTCTCTCATAGATATGTTCAGTTTCCAAATCATAAGACCGCACAAGGAGAATAAGGATCTTCTAGAATAACAGCTTTGCCCTTACAGCTTTGCCTTTAAATAGCTGGATCTTAGAAAATTCATAGAAGGCTTTATTTGCTGCAACTATAAAACTCTGAAAGGGTATCATTGATTTTGTTAAAAAAAGATCCTAGATAAATAAATTATTCAACTGTTTTGAATTTAAGACATCAAATTAAAAGGTGAATTGGGGTGAAAGCATTTTTTTTTACCAGGCAAATATTTAGTTTCATTTTAATTCATTTTAAATAAAAAAACATGAAAGGGCATCTTTTTGACCTACTCCATTTTCCACAAGAATATCTCATGAAATGAGATTCGCAGATTTTAAAAGTTTGTTGACTTTGAAATTTGATGAGAGAGGCAGCATATAACAGTACACAGTTTTCAGGTGGTTTTTTTCTCATTACGTTTATGCTTTGCATGAGGGACGATGTACTTGTCAAATATGATTAAGCTATTTGGCATCTGGGCATGATTATCTTACCCAAGATAAATATTTATCTATCTTAATGCTTGTTTTTGATCTACGTTAACTCTTTTAATTCGAAAATATGAGAAAATTATTGAGTGAATCACTTTATTGATTTATCTAATAAATTAAGTATTATTTCATCTATATAAATGGTAAAATATATAATATTTTATTGGATTGTTACTCAATATTCAGTCACTCATTGATAAATTTACATTAGGTTTTAGATGAATATGTTTTACTTAAAGATAAATTTTAATAAAAATTATATTTGATCATGAAAATATTCAATTAATAAAAATATCAATAGAAGTGGATTCAAATCTAGAGTTAATATCATCAGATTTAGAGCTGTTATAAGTGAGATTAGTTTTAGTACTGCAAAATAAGGTAGTACTATTTCTATTACATTTTAACATATTTTGAGAACTGGTAAATAATGAAGATTAACCCTTCTTTGCATAATGGTGGAAATTTCCATCATAACCTATAATGCCCAAAAATTATATAAAAGAACAAGTTCACTTTAAGTTGATCGTGTTTGGATACCTTTTTAATGTCCATTGCATAAAAAGAAACATAGCTGTCAAAAGTAAACAAGTGTCATTATCAGTGAAACGAGCTTAAAGTTGTCTCATTCCGCTGCTTATTGTAGTTGCAATAAACGTATGATTTCGTTTATAATTTTGTTTTATTATATTAGAGTTTCTATTGCTAAAAAACTGAAAATGAGTGGAAGAAAGGTTTGTAACACGTGTTTCTGTTATTTTCCTCTTTTATTTCTATTTAGTACTAAGCTAATGATCTAACTTTGGATGATGATGGAAATTTTTAGCATATTGTTTTTTGCTAAATTTATACTATAAGTATATACTAAGATTTTTTTTAAACATTTTTCCTTTAATTTTGAACATGAATTATATCAACTTGATTAATTTCACTAATAAAGAAAAAATCATGCAAAGAAGGGTTAAATAAAAATCTATATGTTTTATCATTTAACTTTAAGAGGAACGTAAGTTTGCATATTTTCTTCCTAGAATTATATGATAAAACTTAAAAAAAATACTGAAATTGAAAAAAATGATAGGTTTTGAAATAAAAATCTAGGTTCTATAAATTTTTTTGTGTTTTTGCACAAATAAAGAATGAAAATATAAATTCCATCCACTTACAATATATCCCTTATATTCATGAGGTTCTAGAAAATATTTTGTATTATATTATTTTCTTAATTTTATTTGAGTTTATAATGGCGCTTTATTTCATATTATTTAAAAAGATGTTCTTCAATCCAGAATATTAATGACTGTTTTTGAGTTAATATTATTATTATATTACATAATGAGTAGTTTATTCATAATAAAACTTCAAATATTTATGTGAGCTCTTGTGTCATAAATAGAAAATGTTCTCATTACTTTTAACAACTAAGATTCTTGAGATCTTCATAACTCAACAATCCTCATAAATCATAAACTCAATTATATAAATTTTTTGTAAGTGTTCTGATGTCTTTCTTCAACTAATTTTTTACTTTTTATTTTAAAATTATTAAAGATATTTTTATATAGTCATAAGGAAATATCTTGTTACTTAAGTATTTCTAAAACCAAATTATTTATTAATTTTGAACTGTTAAGGTTTGCTTAAAAATGCTTTATTATTAATTTAAATGTTATTAAATTTTTAATTAAAAAATAAATTTTTATTTTTTAAATTCTGTGGTTTAAATGATAGAGATAATTTTAAACGTTATTTTTAAAATATTTACTGTTAACTTTTGCATAATTTAGTATTTGTAAAGTACATAATTTCAAAATTGTTAATTTAAAAGATAAGATTGTTATATCTTTATTTAAATATTTCAAATGCATTTTTTCAGAGCAAATTCAAACTGGCAGCTGTAAAATTTGCAGTCGTGTTTTCATCAAAATCGTACAAGAGTTTAATTTTCTACCTGGCTGTAAATGATTGTAATGGATTGAAATTCACTGGACATTGTAGATTTTTAACTATTAAAAATTCTGTTTTAGTTTTTTATTTCCAAGAAAATCTTCGAAATAAAAAATTAAAACAGAATGACAAGCAAACTAAATTAAATCTTAAGCGTTGGCATACATTTTAACAAGGACAGAAATAACATTCAAAACCATGCAGTTCACTGCATAGATATAATTATTAGAAAAATGAAACTAATTCTAAATTTATTCTAAGAGCAATAAAAAATAGTTTTATTCGCAAAACCCAACCATCACAAATAATAAATAAATTCAAAGCTTAAAATCCGAAATCTTTATAAGAAGTTGATTCTTTGATATTGATTGATTGATTCTTGATTCTCCTTCTCAAGGATATTTAGTATTTTTATTACATGTGTTTACATGCGACGATTTTAATATACTTAATGAATAGGTACAAATATTTTTTATTATTTCTCTTAGATATTTATCACTCTATATAGATATTATTAGGAAAACAATTATTAATAAAAATAAATCAAATACTGAAGTGAAAATGACTTATATGTATGATTACAATAAAAATCATGAACTTATTTAAATGTAATACTGACTGCTAGAATAAGTTATGTAATTTGTACAGAAATGTTCATAAATAACGCATTATTTAATGCATAATTTTCTAATTTTAGAAATGAAATTCAGGTATGCAATCTTAGCCGAAATTCTATGAAATGTCAGTATTTTACAACACAAAATAAATAATTTAATGATTGCATTTTAATCTTTTAGAATAAATTAAAAGTTAATTCAGAATTAATGTTCCAAAGCAGTCTATTACTTTATATAAAACTCTTAAACTATTTTATAAATAAAATTTTGGTATGCAATGTAAATTGAAATTCTCTATAATATTTTATAGTTTACAAATCAATTAAAAAAAGTAATAATTACATAGGATAATGTAAGATTAACGTGGCTAAAATATGTTAACTTTTTTAGTGATTTGAGAAACAGCGTTGTTGAAAGTTATGTCTTTATCTATGATGAATTTTTATTATTTTGATTTTTCAATTTTTTATTCTATATTAAAGTTTATTTTTATTTAAAGAATAGAAATGATTTATATTCGTGAACTAGAAACGAACATTTGGATATAACAAAATGTTCATTTAAAAAATATAATTCTATTTTACGTACACCTGTCTTTAATGAAACAGAACATTTTATACATAAGCAAATCTTATTATAAATAGGGAAAATATAAATGTATTATAGAGCATCATGAACTATTCGCTTATATGCATAGTTCCCGTCTAATAAATATTATTACAAACTTGGTAATTTTATTTATATTCGTTATTAAAATGTCAATATTTAAAATATACTTTAATTACTACTAGAAATTTCAATATTAAATTTCAAAGTTTGCTTGTAATTTAATGGCCTAAATTAATAAGATACTGCTTACTCATTGTTTCGTGATGACAAACTTTTAATAGCCAAATACGTCGCCAAGTCTTAAAAATAAGATGTTAATTTTCCAAGTATGATATGCCTTTGAGACTTTTAGTTTATAAAATCCTCATATCTTACGTATATTATCGTTTTAATTAAGATATATTTTTATACGTTTTTCCTTCATAATTAGCAAAACCTTTGCCAGGAGGCATTTGTAACAAAAATTGGAGTGAGGTTTTTTCAAAAGAATTTTAAAAAAAGTAAAAATAAAGTAGAGATAGTGTATTTGTTTTTTTACGTTTAAGCATGATTTAAAGTGCTATTAGATTTAAAGCATAGAATGAAAATACGAGCTCATGAAATGGCATTTAACTATGTGTCATAAACTCTTCCAACTCTTTCTAGAAAAAGGACTCCTATAGATTTCTTATGTGTCATTAGGAAAAAACATTGCGTGAGACAGAACAAAAATAACATATTCCAATAATTTCGTTTAAGTAACTATATGCATTTTGTGGCTTTAATATTATTTCCTTGCTCGCAACGAGTATAAATCTCTTTACTGCTCTATAATGGAGATAGGACTTTTACGGACTACTCCAAAACCAAATTGAAACAGTTTATTTTATCACCCTATAATCACTTTTGCACAAGAAGGTTAATTCAAATGGGATATACAGTTCAAAGTAGTTTCAAATCATGAAAAGTATTCATGTTCAATATAGGACTCGAACGCATGAACTGCTGAATGGAAGTCCAATATTCTAACCATTCAACTAGAAAATAATGTGACAGGTAGATTTTCAGATGAGCTGCGTTTTTACTTGAAAAATTACTGTATGAGTATATTTCAAGTTTCTATAAATATTTATAAGGAAATAATTCAAACCTAAAGGCTTTTATGAGAGAATGGATTAGTAGTTTACTTGAACTTTTTATCAAATTCTGATAAGAATCGGGATTTATCTAAATTCATTGCATTCATGTCTACAGAAATCTCCAAATTTTTCTTCCCTCCTAGAGAAAAGTGCGGATGAATGTTATGGATGATGTCATTACTTTCTTATTCAAGATATATTAATTCAAATCTTAATCGAAAAGAGTGCTTATAAGTAGTGACGGCTATATTGAACATTTTTTGGTATATGTTCACTTACTTCAATCTGTGAACCTATAGATATATCACTTATATAGGTATATATAATATGTAAATATATAAATTTCAATTCTTGATGACATTGAAATTGATTAATACATTTGATCATGCCTCATTTACAAAATATATTAAAAATGGAATCTTTGCTTTTATTGAATCTTACTACCTAAAAATTTTACTTTTAGTGTAAGAACAGTAAAGAACATTTCCAAATCAGTGATCTATCTTGTCCAAAAGAAAGAAGTAAACAATTTATTGATGAATCCCGTAAATGTTACTGGATTCGTCGATAAATCACCAGCATAAACTTCAAATATTGCTTCATTAGTAAAATTAATTTAGGAAAAATAAATATCATATTCTAGCAATTTTCTAACATAGAAATGCAAATATTAAAAATCTGGAAAATACATTAAAATTTGTACCCTGGTATTCAATATAAAGAGCCGCAAAACCTGTCTAGTGGTTAGCGTAACTTACTACGGATGGGGAGGACCTGGGTTCGAATCCCGGCTCGGGCATGGATGTACTTTTTTTCTCTCTCTCTGTGTTTCTTGTCCTTTCCTCAGATGATGTATGAATGTGGCCCTCCCTATAAACGGGTTTGTGGTGGTGTGGCATGGGCGATGCTACTCGTAGCTCCATGACTTGGTTCACAGGTGCCCACCGGATAACGATAAAATGAGTGGCAGTTTCCGGCCTTGTTGCAGCAAATGAGCTAATGTACTTACTTGCTCAAGGGTGCCCGCAATTAGAAATAAAAAAGATTATTAGTATAAAAAAGATAAATAATTAAAAAAGATAAATAGCTTTCATTATTGAAAGCTAAAAAAGAGCACAGTTGATGACAATTCGTAAATTTCTTAGTAGTATAAATAGGAATTTAAATTAAATATATTTAAATGAACAATTAAAAATACGTTAATTTAAAATATAGCTTTTTGTATTGGTTTTAAGTTCTTTTCATAAGACTATTCAACTCTATCATTATTAGATAATATAATACATTTGGTTACACTTTGGACATAAGCCCCCTTAGATTTGAAACCAAGAATTAGAACGAATACATTTAGCATTTGTTTCTATACATTTATTTTTTAGCAAAAAATATAATGTGTTCTCGGATAACAAAGATTTTAAGGCATAATATGTAATTTCTTCACAGTAAAAATATTTCCAGTTTTATAGGACAATAGCATTTGTCTCAATTCTGTCGGTAAATTTCTGACGAAAATTTTTCCATCTTCCATGACTTTCAGATCTGTTTGAAAGCAGAGATCTTGTAAGATCTTCTTGAAGCATGAACGGCATAAAAATAAAGATCAGGAAATGCAGTGCTCGACTTGAAACGCGAGAAATTTTCGGGGAATCTGAAAAGGGATTTTTAAAATTTCTTAGCTCTCACACCCTTTTTCTTTTATCTTTTAAAACAGGTCTTTCTGCTTACGACGTAGAGATTCATTTACTTTTCCCTTTTCGTTCCATTGCTCGAATTTATTCTACAAGAGGGGATCGTACCAATCTTCTCTCAGTACAATACATCTATACAATATTATTTCCCATTGATATTTCCATAATCTTCTACAGATGATGATTCCAGCAAAATATAAAATATCTATTTTTCTTTCGTGTCTTCCTCACTTTATTTGAAGTCATTTCCGAAAAAACTCTCTGGAAAAAAATATTAGATATATTGGTAGACTCTAAAGCTTTTTTCTTCAAAATCAAAAATAAGATGAGGTAGGCGCTGGGGGTTAGAAAAGTAAAAAGCTTCCCACTCATTCTGTGATAAATATATACCAATCCCCCTCCTTACTTAACTACTGAGTTTAGTCAGAGAACTCCTGGTAGGATTTAGAAGGGGATTAATCACTGCCTAATTGCTGTAATGCTTGCAGAAGAAATTTCCACTTATTTTCCATGACTTCCAATGAACAGGTTGAGCTTGCCTCAATAAGGGACTATTTTTCATTTTTTTTTAGTATTTTCTAAAATTGCATTCACCTCTACTCAGTTCATATCTTCATGGGTAACACAGACGATTTCTTATGATCCGGAATATGAAATCTTATAGAAGATTGCTTCATTTTTTATTTCGGCTTCTATAACTTGTGATTTTAAACAACACAGTTTTATTTTTATTTTTATCTAGAAGGAAGGAGATAAATTAAGGAAACCAATAGATTTATCTGTTTTAAAATCAGGATTGACTTGCAGAATGATTATTAATTTTGCATATATTTTATTCGGACGTTTTTCATATTATTTTTGAAAAAAATGTATAACACATTTGTCATTTAATCAAATAAAAAATTGAGATAAATATTATAAATATTTAATGACAATGCACTTAAATTATAACTGCTAATTATTTCATAAATATTGTAAAATATTAATAGCCTTCAATGTATTTAATTCATCAAATTTTAAATAAAAGGTATTATTATAAATTTAAACTTTATAATTCAGATGAAATATATTTTAAAATAATTTTAGCTATTTAATCATTTGTTTCAATTCTAAACTTACATACTTATATACATATATTTGTTTTTAAAATAAATTCAATGGAAATGATAGTTATATAACTTCGCGTAACGTATAATAAATTAAATATAAATATGAATTTCTTTGTGACGATATGATTAATGTTTATTTTAAACGTGGATATAGTACTAATTAAATATAAAATTATCTCACAAACGGAATTTATGTATATCCTATTCGCTTAGAAAAAGTTTTCCAAGTTTATTTTTGAACTCTCTTACACTAAGTGACATTGATAACGGATGAGTCTGGGAAACTAGTAACACGTAGTTTAACTATAATAATATAATTACAGCCGTTCTAACTAGAAATTAAGATATTAAAGCTTATGAAACCTAAAAAAATCTAATTTGTAATGAAATAGATCATTAAAAAGTAAACCATGTATAACTCGAGATATTATATTTTTTAAATTAACAGACATGAATTAATTTCAAAAGCATACATTTGATAATAAAACTTTATTCATTAATTTGCATTCATACAAATTAAAATATTATGGAAAGAAATTTTAAATATCTCTGGAAGAATATCATTTCACATGTATCAGATTTTGAAATTATGATCTAAGCGAAATCATTTAAGAATTGTTTCGACGGAAGTATCATTCTCAAAAGAGATTATCTAATGCTGGATAATTGAGATTTTCATATTTCCTAATTTAGTTTACTTAAAAAACTATCCAAAATTTCGCATGACAGCAGATATTTTCTAGTTTTGTGGAATAATTTCCTTCCAAAACTATTTCCTTTCTTTCCGTAGCTTTTAGATCCTATTAAAACCTAATATCATGTAAGATTTTTTTAAATATGAACAAAATAAAAAAATGCAGTAAACACATTACCTGACTCACCATGCAAAAGCTTTTCGTATAATCTGAGAAGAGCTTTTTGAAATTTCAGGAATCTACTTCTCAGCCTCTTCTATATATTAAAATACTTTCGTTGATTTAAGACTTAGAGATTCCCAATAACTTTACTTCTTTATTTCCTCTTTCGCTCGAATTCTTTCGAAATTTAAGGGAGGCTCATTTTAATCCTCCACACTTTACAGTCTTTAAAATGGTGGCAGAAAGAAGATTTAGATTATTTTCCATTGATTCTTTTATAATCTTTAACAGCTGATGACTCCAACCAAGCAAAGATATACCTATCCACTTTTCTCCCGCACTTTTCTCTTTTTATTTGAAGTCTTTTACGGTAAAGTTTTCTAGAAATAGTGATAAAAATTGCTAGTCGCAGATTTAAAGCTTCTCTGCAAAGCTCGTAGGTAAGATGAGGTAGCAGTAAGAGGATAAGAGGTCTTATTTCGTTTTAGGATAAATATATGTCATACTCACTTAACTATTAAGTTTAATCAGAGATCCCATTACAGGATTCAGTAGGGAATTAATACACTACTAGCCATTAAAATGCTAGGAAGAAATGCAGGAAGAAATGCAGATAACAAAATGATATTTATTGGACAAATATATTATACTAGAAATAACAAGTGATTAAATTTTCAAAAAATTTGGCTCGATAGATCCTGAGAAATCAGTACCCAGAACAACCAACTCTGGCAATAATAACAGCAGTTATTCGCCTGGGCATTGAGTCAAACAGAGATTGGATTGCATGTACAGGTACAGATGCCCATGCAGCTTCATCACGATGCAACAGCTCATCAACAGTAGCGACTGGCGTTTGGTGACGAGCCAGTCACTCGGCAACCATTGACCAGAAGTTTACTATTGGTGAAAGATCTGGAGAACGTGTTGGCCAGAGTAACAGCCGAACATGTTCTGTATCAAGGAAGGTCCGTACAATAAAGGCAACATGCGGTCGGGCATTATCCTGCTGAAACGTAGGGTTACGCAAGGCTCGAGTAAAGAGTAGATCCACGGGTCGTAACACACCAGAAATGTAACGTGCACTATTCAAAGCACCATCAATGCGAACAAGAGATGACCGAGACGTGTATCCAACGACCCCATTTCTTGACTCACGGCTCGTAACGTGGTTGCACGATCCATTACGGCCATGCGGATAATATGCCTGTCCTCTCGGCTGCTAGTGATACGTAGCCGTTGAGATCCCGCATGGCGTTCCGTATTACCGTTCTGAATCCATCGATTCCATATTCTGCTAATAGTCTTTGGATCTCGACCGACGCGAGCAGCAATACTGCGATAAGAAAAACCGCGATCCCGGTACGCTACAATTCGACCTTTATCAAAGTCAGAAACATGCCGGTACGCATTTCTCCTTCTTACACGAGGCATCATAACAACTTTTCACCAGGCAACAACGTTCAAATGCAATTTGTATATGAGGAACCGGCTGAACAATTTCCTCATTTAAACACAATGTAGGTGTCGCTACTGACGCCTGCTTTGTCTGAATGCGCTGAAAAACTAATCATTTGCATATCACAGCACCTTCTTCCTTTCGTATAAATTTCACGTCTGTAGCATGTCGCCTTCTTGGTGTAGCAATTTTAATGGCCAGTAGTGTATTTTCTTAATTGCTTCAGCGCTTCCAGAAATTTGCATTTCTTTTCCTCTTGTCCACCACACATGTTGAGCTCATCCAAAGAATGGGCAATGTTTTTCAGTTTTTTCACCAACTTTACACTCCACATTTTACACCCACTCCTATAAATCACGTTATCACTAGAAGCGTTTGTTCTTTAGTGAAAAATGAAGATAAAGTCGAAATATTAATAACATAAATTTTTTGGCTAGTAAATCTTACGTTCTTGAGCACAATGATTTCGATTTATAGCTTTTGATAGAAAGATCACATAAAGGAACTTATTGATCATTAATTCAATAATCAGCATTAAATTGTAAAAAAATGTGTGGTTAGCACTAAAAATTGATTACTTAAATTTTTTTGGCTTACAAATCCTACGTTCTTAAGCACCATCTTTTTGGATCAGCTTTTGATAGAAAGATCACATAAAGGAACTTATAGATCACTAATTCCAGAGTCAGCATTGAATTGTAAATAATTAATTGTTGCATTTGTTTTTAAATATTTATAAAATTTTAATTTTATTTTTCAAAATATCAAATAAATTTGCAAGTTTCGCAAAAAAATAATGACCAAGTTTGTGATCGTTAAGTGAATTACATTTAAATGAAATTCGCTAATTGCTTATATAAGATTTCTTCGAACTTAATGTTACCTTTCAGTCGAATTAGTGAATGAAGAAAGGATAAAACCACAAATAAATTTGCAGCTCCTTGAATGCTTAGTATAATTTTATTTTTGAAATTTATTTATAATTTGAGGAAATTAAGGAGAAAAAAATTCACTCTATGTTATTCATTTTATACATTTTTAAGATAAAAGTCTTAAAGTTCTAAGTAGTTTTAATTTTAAAAATATATTCGTTTGAAGAATATAAAATTTTATTTCTCTCTAATTTAGTTCTATCAGTAAACAAATTAATTTTTTATGGGCATTTTTAAGATATTTGAAAATATTTTAGTATGAGATTTAAAAAAGAGTTTTTTTTTACCTAAAAATATTTTTTCTTTCACTGTAGAAAACACATTCTTCCTCAAATTTCAGTCAGGTTTACTATTCGATTCCCTGAAAAAAATAACTGATCTATTCTAAATTTTAAAATCTATTTTCTTGTTTCTTTAATGATATGCATTTAATTTTACTTCCAACAACAGAAACAACTAATCATAGCTTTAAGCATTTGGTTACTCTGAACCAGGATCAAATGATTAAGTGAAATCTAAAGATAACTCCTTTAAAATATCGGCATTTCACTAGTCACGGAAAATTAATATACATAGATACTCTTTCAATATAATAAACTTTGTTGGGGTTAGTACTAAATATCAAAACTTTTCATTAAGAGAATATTGCATTTTCTCTCCAGACTTCTACAGCCAAGATTGCCAAATTCTATATCGCCAAATTTAATTAGTTATCGCCAAATTCCAGATGTAAGGTCCACCATGGATAGCAGTAACATTTGTCTCCTTGGAATGTATGGTCTCTGGTTTGATTAAAGGCACTCTATTGAACAGTGGAAGATGAGTTTTATCTTTTGATTAAAATGTGTTCATTTTAGAAACAATAAATGATTCTAAAGGTGTACATTAAAATATCTATTAGAGAGTGAAATATCTTGCCTGTTTTGCACTTAGACAGTCTCAGCTATTCTAATGATTTAACTTTTACATGAAAGAATATTACTGAATATTTTTTGTATAAGGAACGTAAAGTAATAAATCCAAATCATGTTGAAAAAAGGAATCTTGAAACCTTCTAAAACCAATTATCAATCAGGTTGCCATAAAAAGAAAGCACAAATGAAAAATTTATAGTCGAGAACAGCACTAAAAGAATTATTCATTATCATATATTTATTTGCATTCAATATTTCAGTTTACAATCTATATATTATTATTCCCGTCAATATTTTCAAATCTGATATTACAAATCTGTTTTTCTATTTTATGTGGATCATTAATAACAACGGATGGTTTAAAAACCATAATTGAAAGTGTTACGTAGATTTATTTTTCTAAGTTAAAAGCTTTAATATAAATAAACTTAAAAACTATTAATAATTAGGAATTTTGTTGAAAATTTTGAATACTTCCGTTAAAAATAAGTTTTATTTTAATTAATTATAAATAAATTTAAAAACTATTAATAATTAGGAATTTTGTTGAAAATGTTGAATACTTCCGTTAAAAATATGTTTTATTTTAATATTTAGAAGTACTTTTAATCACATTTCAATTGATTGATTCTATTGAGAAATACCTGGGTGCTTATGAGATTTCCATATTTATTTTCATAAATGTTTATTAAAATGACAGAAAAAATTTTTTATCTAAGCTTTTAAGGTCAAATTTCTAATAAATTAATTGTATTTAAAAGAAAAGCACATTTTTTCATTAAAATCTGTTATTTAATAAACTGTTATTAAAAAATCTGTTTTCATAAGAACTATGTAAAGATGTGAAATAATATTTTTATTCAAGACTTTAATTATACATGTATTAATAAAAAATAATATTTTAATTTATAAAAAGTTTATTCAACATTATGGTGATTAATAACTTGAAAACTATTAAAATATAATTCATTAACGAGACAAAATTTTTTATATAATGTGCAAATTTTCTGCATGTATTTTAGTATCATATGAAATATATGAATATAAATTAACTAAAATGTAAAAATTAAATAATGAAGTTTAATTAATAATTATATCAAGACACTACAGAAAATTATGTAAACCTGTAATCCCTTATTTGTAAATTAAATTTTTAAACTTAATCCTTTGTGTTTCGAAAATATGTATATTAAAACTTAAAAATATAAAAAAAGCAAGTTAATTAATGGTAGAAAGATAAATAAATTTAAAAATTAGGTGAAACAGAATTTCTAAATATATATTACATTTAAAAATTTCGGTTTACAAATCGAGTTTTAATAATATAATGCAAAAATGAGTTCAATCAAAAAATATTTCATAAAGGTTGATACTTTCAAGGTTTCGGTTTTAACTTTTAAGACTGCTACTATGATTTTGTCTCTGGAACTACCACTGGCCCTATTTTGGATGTATCAGAATTCGGAATCATAATTTAAAACGAAAACATATAAGAATTATTTAAATGAAAAGATCATCCTCAGAAATGATAGTCTGATTTCGGAAAACAGAGATTTCGATAAATGCTTTGTTCTTTTGTTTACTTGAAAAATATCCAAAATTATTTCATGAAACAATCGCATATGTCTCGATTTTGCCGAGAAATTTTCTTGGAAAATTTGTCCTATTCTTTTGCATATTTCAGATTTTATTAAAATCCGTGTGTTAAATCCTAAAGCATGTACGAGATAAAAAGAAAATCAGGAAATGCATTGGTTTGCTTGTCATGCTGAAACTTTGCGTACAAACTGAGAAGGAATTTTTGAAATTTTTCGGAACTTCTCATACTTTCCTGATTTTTAAAATAATTTCTTTGACTTAAGACTTAGAGATTTGCAATCTTTTTACTCCTCACTTTCCTTCTTTTGCTCTAATTCTTTCGAAATGTAAAAGAGGGTAATTTTAATCTTCCCCAAAGTACTGTGTCTTAAGTGATGGGTGGATGGACAGACGTTTCAGATTACTTCCCATAGTAATCAATATAATCTTCTACGGATCTTCCGATGATTGCAACAAAACAGAAATATTTATATCTATCAAGTTTTTGTCTCTTACTTTTCTCGCTTTATCTAAAGTCATTTCCAATGAATTTCTCTGGATAAAAATGAGAAAATGTTAGTCGGCTTTAAAGCTTCTGAAAGGTCGAAGATAATATGAAGTAGTAGAAGTAAAGTAAGAAAGGATAATCGCTCTTACTTCCTTCTGCGATAAATACAAGTCTACGCCATCCTTCACTTAACTACTACGTTTGATGAGAGATCTTTCGATAGGATTTAATGGCAAACTAATTATTTCCCAATTGCTGCACCTATTTTAGAAAAAGTTGGTGCTTCTTTTTCTTTCCCGCAACCACGGATGCTTTCTCAGTTTAGTCCAGGATACATATTACCATGTTTTAACTTTACAGAAGAATTTCCTAAAATGCTTTCTTTCGTATTTTTCAGAAATGACTAAAATCAGAGATTGCTTAAGACTTTCTTGAACTATGGACAAGATTATAAGAAAAATCAAGAACTGGCTGGTTTTTCTTGATGAAACTTTTCGTACAACTGAGAAGATACTTTTAAAATCTTCTAAGTCTTCTTCTCATCCTCTCCTTTTTTTAAAATACTTTTTTTGAATTAAGATGTTGAAATTCTCACCCACTTTACCTCTTTTTGTAGAATAATTTCGAAATGTAAAAGGGGATCATCTTAATCCGACCATTCTCAAACATCTGAATAATAAGCAGTGGTGAAAAGACGTTTTATAGTATTTTCCATCGATGCTTCCCTAATCTTCCACAACTGATAATTCTAGAGGAAAAAATTATGCATTTCTCACTCTTTATTTAATGTCATTGTAAAAAAAGTTGTCTGGAAAAAAATGGAAAAGGAAATATTGGTAGCTTTAAGAATTCTGTCAAAGATGGAAGAATGGAAATGTAATATGAGAAAATAGTGTTGGAAAGATTAAAAAGCTATTTCCTCATTCTGTGATAAATGTGTATACCAACCCATCTCCTTATTTAACTATCACATTTAATCAGAGAACTACGATAGGATTTAGTAGAGGATTAATCAATTGCTAAAGTTCTTTCGGAAGATGTTTCTTTTTCATTCCTATTACTGCTGACCCACGGCCAACTAGACACACAAGGCCGTGTAAGCTTGGCAATCACGTGACATGACGTCACTTTGGTCGTCCTAAGGGAGAAACGATCGAAGCTGTGGGAAACAAACATTGTTGCCATTTACGGCGTGTGTTCGAAGTTTAAGCAATTTAAAATGCCTGATCGTTGTTGTGTTCCTTATTGCAAGTCAAATTATGATAGTACTGGCTCATATGTATCCTGTTTTAAATTTCCTAAAGATG
The DNA here is from genome assembly GCA_026290005.1 of Latrodectus geometricus. Lineage (NCBI taxonomy): Eukaryota > Metazoa > Arthropoda > Arachnida > Araneae > Theridiidae > Latrodectus > Latrodectus geometricus. Next base: position 29,547 of record JAPDSC010117686.1, read on the forward strand.
AAGCGAAGAAAATTTTGTGGTTAAAAAAAATTCCTCGAAAAGATTTTTCCCCTAGCAAACGAAGCGTTGTTTGTGAAAAGCATTTCGCAGATGATCAAATTATCAGATTTGATTATTTACCACAAAATGGTGAGGACATTAAAATACCTCGAGATCGTCCTAAATTGAAGGATGGAGCTGTTCCTACAATATTTCCTGGCTGTCCAACATATCTGACACAAAAATGTGCGGTAAAAAGATTAAGCAGAAATGAAAAATTACATGCTCTATCTGAAAAAGTTTTATCAGATTTTATGACTGCTGATAAAATTAATTCTTTTGAAGAATTAACGAAAATACTGGTAAAAGTTTCTCTTCCGGATAATATTATAGTACACAAAACTGAAACTGAAGCTCATGTTTTATTTATGAATTTTCAATCTGTTGCCAATCTTTTAAAAAGCATTAAAATAAGCATTGATTTTTCAATTTCAGTTTTTGTTGAAGGTGTTGCTCAAGAAATAACAAAGTTTAATCATCTTTTGAGCGATGGTAAATTGGTGTTATGGAGCCAATTAGAAAATGTTATACGAATGACAAATTCACTTCCCCCATCTATTGAAAAAAGTTATGAAAGTGCTTTGAAAGCATGGAGAAATTATATGCAAGAAGATACTTCAGAAGATTATGACAGAAGGAATTTTATATTTGAGCAAATGACGCTGTGTTCTAAAGTAAAATCTGCGAGGAGATACAGTTCTAAAATTTATGAATTTTCTGCTTACTTGTATATTATTTCACCTTCTTGTTATCGAGCTATTTTAAACTCTGATGTTTTAGCTCTCCCTAGTATTTATATGTTAAAGAAAGTTCTCAATGTTGGAAGCTTAAATTCTTCTTGTAACAATGAAGAAAACATTGATTATATAAAACAAAAATGCAAAAAGCTGAAAGATGAAGAGAAATTAGTGAACTTGCTAATTGATGAGATTCACATTAAGCAAAAAGTAACTTATAAAGGTAATCAAATAACAGGTTTTGCTGAAAATTGTGAAGCTCTTGCACAAGCTAATTCCATTCAGGCATTCATGATCTCATCTTGTTTTTCTTCATATAAAGAAGTTGTTTCTTTAGTGCCTGTATTGTCGATGACAGCTGAAGATTTGTTTAATTTGACAAGAAGAACTTTGGATATACTTCACAAATCAGGATTTGAAGTTCTCTCTGTTATTTCCGATAATAACTCTGTTAATAGACACATGTTTCAATTGATGTGTGATGGCCCTCTCTCTAGTAATGCAGTAAAAAATCCAATTACAGGTAAAAATTTATATCTTGTTTTTGATGCTGTACATATCTTGAAGTGCATCAGAAATAATTGGATTTCTCAACTTGACGCAGAAAAGACTTTCACCTGTCCAAATGTTGAAGGAATAGGGAATGCCATTCATCCTTCCTTTGGACTGTTGAGAAAGGCTTTTGCATTTGAAAAAAATTCTGTTATTAAATATGCTTTTAAATTAAATGTCAAATCATTATATCCAACAAATATTGAACGACAGAATGTATTGGCAGCTGTAAATATTTTTCATGAAAGTAATCCAGTTGCCTTGCAATGTTTGGAAAAATATCATCCAAAAGATATCTATAATGTCAAGGATACAGTATCTTTTTTGATCCATATTAAAAGATGGTGGGATATAATGAATGTGTCTCATGAGCATAATGCAAAGTTCACAAGAAATATTGATTCATTGCCTTTTTCATTAAATAATACTGAAAATGTGACATTTTTAAAATTTTTTGCTGCATGGGCAAAATTTTGGATGAATATGAAACAACCTTCTCGAAATGGTTGTTTGAGTAAGGAAACTTTTACTGCTCTCATCCACACAAGTGAAGTTATTATAAACATTGCTATGTCTTTGCTTTCAGATGGAGCAAAATATGTCTTGACTTCGAAGTTTCACACTGATGCTTTGAAATTCAGATTTTCACAGTATCGACAAATGTCTGGCTGTAATTATCATGTATCCTTGCAACAAGTGTTGGAATCAGAAAGAAAATTACGAATAAAATCTGTTCTAACTTTGCATTCAGAAAGATGTGGGGACATTCCTGTTAGACTGTTTATCAATGATGTGTGCCAACCTATTAGAAATGATATCAGTCTTGACCTGTTTGCAGATATTATTGATGATTTAACAGTTGATATTTCTCCTGATGAAAATGAGGTTCTTACATACATTGCTGGATATTGTGTTTTTAAACTTAACCTTATGAGTGACAATTGCAAACTGTTTTTTCAAGGCTCACGAAATATTGAGGTAGAAGTTGGTGCAGAAATGATAATTTCTCCTCTTGAAATGATTGATCATTCTGTTTATTTGAATATGATTAATCGAGGGGGATTGAAAGCACCATCTGCAAATATTGTATTTACAATTTCTGTTTGTTATGTTATATTTCAAAAATTAATTTCTAAGGATTATGAAAAATTATTTCTTAACCATAGTAAACAACAAGTAATATTAATTAATTTAACAGAAACCTATTTAAAAGAAAGTTGTGTGTTTGATTTTAACAAAATTTGCTCTAATCGTAATTCATGTTTCTCTGTAAATATTTTAAAAGTTATTCAAATGTTTTCAAATGTATGTTTAAATAATTACTCAAAATTTGAAACAGATAAAAATGTTTTCAATAAAAATGTTATGAAAATTAACAAGTCTAACAATAAAAACATAAATTGTTCTGATAGGAAATTGAAAAAATTTAAAAAATAAAACATTAAAAATTTATAAAGCTGTAGAAATTTTTTTACGTACATTGATAATTTTAATGACCTTTTATATTTATTAAGAAAGCTTTAAATGCATAATTTTTATTTATTGATTTATACAAAAATAGTGTTATGTTTTTCAAAATGTATTTACTTTTATACATTTACTGCACCTAATATATTATCTTAATTTGATAAAAATGAGTTTGTTGTTTTTAAATGATAATTTTCTTGCGGGTGTTCTTAAAACTTAATGTTTTTCCATCATAAGTTGTTTTACATCACTATGCTAAACTTATTTGGATTGAAATTTGTCATTTGTGATACTTATGTTTTAAAAGTTAAAAACTATCACTTACATTAAAAAATATCCAATGTAGAACTGAAACATAAGGCCAACTCAAAAGCTATATTTTATTTGTAATAAGGTTTTCTAATCAAGAGTCAATGATTGAAAAGAAATGCTTCTTTTTATATTTTTTGAAAATTTGTATAAACTATGTGCCATTTTGTTTACACAATTAAATAAAATTTTATTAAACATTTTTTTGCTTTTAGTGTTTTTATGTGAAAAAATTGTTTTGTTAAACTTTATTGTTTAAAGGAGTATGATAAAAGTACTTCAAAACAAGTATTAAAAATATTACCTTTTATTTATGCAGAAGCCACTATAAAATTACATTTGTGTTAATTAATATTTCAATGATTAGGTATCTAATTTATTTTAGTGGTATTTGCACATTGTAGTGTTTAATATGTATAAAGTAAAAAAAGTAAGTCTTGGATTGAAAAATATTTAATATATCAGAAAGATATTTACTTTTAAAAATTCATAAAGGCAGAAACTTTTGAGTCTTATGATATATGCCAATTTAAGAATTTCACATTTACAAGATATTTAAACATGGATTTTTAATGGTTAAGAAAAAATATATAGTTATTATTTTGGATTATGCATTATAAATATATTTCACATGTATTTTTGTGTTAATTTTAAAAAGTTCATTTCATAGCTCAGAAATTTGCACTGTTTAAATAACATTCAACAATAGCTACATTAAAAGATATTATTTGTAAGTTAATGTGCTTGAAAGTATAATGTGCAGATGTTTGAATAAATTTAAACTTAATGGCTTAGAATCAGCAAACTTCAAATAACAATATAAAAATTTATGTTCTTTTACAACACAGTAAGAAAAATAATTTTACATTTACCATATTGCATATAATTACGTTTTGCTTAAAATGTACACACGACAAGAAATGTTACATGCATACAAGAAAATAGTTTTAGCTAAATATCTGAATTATTATGTTTCTGTAATAATAAATACATTATTACGATAAAAAGAAATTCCTTTTTGGTTTTTTAAATCAAAACTGGATGCATAGTTTGATTCCACCATGTTTATGATTTTTAAACGGACAAAAAGTTGTTTTAGAAAATATTTTAATATTACAATTCAAAACATTGTGGAGTGAAAAGTTTGATAATTTTTTATAAATTGTATATTTTACAATTCTTTACTCAAAGTAAGGTAATTATTTTAAAATATCGATTCACATCAATTTAAATGTCAAATGAAATTTTCTTTTTTCAATTTCCCTTAGTTTATTTTTATCATAATATTAATTTTTATGATTCATGTTTTGTACCAAAGATAGTGGAATATATGTATTTGATTCATCAAGTTACAGAATATGAACTGGAATGAAAGCAAAGAAAATATTTCACTCAAAAATACATTTAAAGCAGTGAAATTATTTTGTATCACATTACCTTCTATATATTTCTGATACTAATACTAATGAAATATAAAGGAAACAATAGATCAAATTCTTAAAGTATTCACACAAATTATTTTTAAGAGTATATAAATTACAGATTTCAATTGAAATGATAAAAAAGACACTTATAGAATTATTATATTTTAGGTTCTGAACTTATATTATGAATAAAATAATTCCAAACACTTAAAAGAATACATGTTTTGTATGAAAGATAGTTGAATATATGTGTATTAAATTAACAACTTACTGAATATGAATTAGAAGGAAAGTAAAGAAACAATTTCATTCAAAAATGCACTTAAAGAAATAGTGAAATTATTTTGCAATATTACTTTATATTTCTGATACTAATTCAAGTGAAATATAAAGGACAGAATTGATTAAATTATAAAAATTGAAAATTGTTTTTTAAGTGTATATAAATTTTAAATAAAATGATAAACAGATAATATTTCATATTTTATTCATTTTTCAAGTACTTCAGATTTTAGACTTATATTTTGAATAAATGAATTTTAAAAAAATATAATAAATATTAAATTCAAAATTTTTGTTGCAAATAGTCTAACCATCTAACTTTGAATGATAATTCTAAATTAACGGGCTATAAGCAAACTATTCTCGGTTTCACTTACAACGAAACCTTTTGGGAGAAAGGACGGTCTCCGTGACGTCACAAAAAGCTTACACGGCCTTGTGTGTCTAGTTGGTCGTGGCTGACCTCTTGTGGATGATGAACTGTTTTCCTCCTTTTTTATAGGACATTTCATGGATATCATTTACTTACCATCTTCAGATCACGCTTTAAAGTTTGTCTTAGACACTTCTTTTAATGTTTAGGAAGATGAAGAAGATGGGCTTCATTCTCTTAATCTTAGCTTGCATATCTTTCGTTTTTCAATACGCTCGCTGGATCTGTAACTCAAGATAAAGGGAAACAGTTCATATAAATGGATTAGGAAATATCTCTATTTTAGGAGTCAGAAATAACTAAATAAAGAAGGATTTTACTGCATATGATTTATTACTACCTTATATTTTATTTTATTAACATTCAAATAAATTGTCCATTTGAAAAGAAAGCTTAATTATATTCAGAAAATTAGAATATATATATATTCCAATATTCGGGCCACTAACTAATATACCATTCACAAAAATTAAATTAAATTTTGGTAAAAAGTATTTTGGAATATGCGCTCAAGATTATGGAAAATAAGAATATGGTAGTATCTCTCAAATTGTTACAGGGACAGTAAGAAAATTTCAAATAGCAACATCCAGTTTTTTGTATTGGTATGCCTATTCCATACTAAAAAATACTAAGTGTATTTGCAATGTCATCTATAGCACGAAAATACTCGGAACTATGCAAGGAAAAAGTTTGCAGATCATTAGAGCATTAATGTGTTAATTTCTTTTACGACACATCATTTCTTCGGCTGAGAAACGTAAACCAGTAAGATTAGTCCTCCACAAAACGAGAAGAAACCAAGAATTTTGGATGCAATAATGGAAAATTGTTACAAATACTATGCGAGTGCTTTGTTTTCCTTATTTTGTGCAAACTTATAAAAAAAAAGGTTCAACATGACTAAAAAATGCGAGTACTTTTCTTTTAGCTTTAGACATGATACGAGGGTCACTCTGAAATTTTGGAGATACAACTAGGTTTTTAAAGTTATATTTTATTAAACTAGGTTTTTAAAGTTATACTTTATACAACTAGGTTTTTAAAGTTTTTAAAATTTTAGGAGTGTTCAAAGTAGTCTCCCCCAGCATCAATGCACTTTTGTAGACGAATTTTCCACTGGCTAAATGCCTCAAGCCATTCATTTCTTGGAATAGAGGAAAAAATACATTTATATCCACATCAATCTCTTTTTCTGAATGAAAATGACGTCCACGTAAGCTCTTATTTAGATTAAAGCATAATCAAAAGTCGCACATAGCTAGATCAGGTGAATACAGTGGATGTTCGATCACTTTAAATTGTTTTTTGTTTAAGAAACTCAATTGTTAAACCGGCTGTATGTGAAGATGCATTGTCATGGTGAAGCATTAGTCCCCTAACATTCAGTTCTTGTAGATTTTCTGGAAGACATTTAGTGGTATACCGGTTTGCTGTTACTATCTTCTGTCCTTCCAACTTGAAGGCTTTGACCAATCCCGTACTTCTGAAGAAAACAGCATACATAACTTTTTTCACCATTGTCGGCATAAGATCATCTTCAAAGACCCATACTTTCTTTACGTGTTGGAACGTCAAAAAACGGTATGTACGTTTCATCACCTGTTACAATTTTAGAAATGATGCGGTGGCCACCATCATTTAGCAATTTAAGAGTTTCTTTACTGATTGTGTCACGCTCCTTTTTTTAGTGCTCAGTTAGATTATGGGAAACCCAATGTCAAACTACTTTTTTCATATGTAATTCTTCATGAATGATTTTGTGTATGGCTGCGGATCCAATGTTAAGTTCCTTCTGTATCATTTGATAGATACAACAATTATCATCCATTAACATTTTTCGTATGGCAGACACATTATCCGGGATAACTGCCGACGGCGGCCTTCTTGTGTATTCTTCATCCTGAAGAAAATTGCGACCTCTTCTAAATTCTCTAAACCATCTGAAAACAATAGCACGAGCTGGAGATTCATCACCAAATGCTAATTGCAACCGTTGAACGCATTCTTCTTGATTTAATCCTGCTTTAAAATCGTAGAAAATCATAGCGTGAAAATTTTCTTGCATCAACTCCATTTTCTCTTCTGTTTAAAATTTATTTTACGCTAAAGAAGTTGAAGTAAATCAGTAAAAAATCAACTTCTATTTTAAAATTAAACTGTTATTTTTATTTTGTAAATTCTCGTCTGCGCGTATCTCAAAAATTTCAGAGTAACCCTCGTATAATTTGTGCCATTTATTTTTAAACAATTAACTGATTTACTCGATGTGAATTTGTTACTCTGAAATGTTCGAGCTTCTTTATTTTAAAAGCTATAAATAGAGAACATTGGATAGCTATATCGTAATGGTAGGATAGTTCCGTTAAGAACGAAATGTATTGACTTCAGCCCTTATGATTATTGAGCATTAGAAGACGCATACTGCACTTCCACCGTTTACATTCATGTCCATGTGGGTGGATGTGAAGGAGTTTTCAGGTCTTTTTATTTGTCACAGCTGAATATGGCCCATTATGTATGAAAAATTATTCCAAAGGGCTATTTTTACAGAACTTATGGTAAAGGGCTTACAATAAAATTAGATTAAGATATTCACTTACTAATATCAAAATACGAATCCCTGACTATGAACATTTTCTTCATAAGATAATCCTTTGCGGATAAAAAAATCCTTCATTAAAAGTTATTTTTTACGCTATTCAAAATAAGCAAAAAATAATTCTAGGCTGATTAAATTTAGATAACACATTTTCCCTTTCACAAAATAACAAAAAGGGCTTTTTTTTAAAAAGCCCTTAACAGGACTCTAAAAAAAAAAAAAAAAAAAAAAAAAAAAACTTTTTAGCAGTTTTAGCTACCATACACGCTTAAAGTTAACTACACAATTCTTGTAATTTCAGCCGACTATTTATGTAACAATATTTTTATTAAAATATTTGTTGTTGTTGTCTTGTGCAAGCTATGCTGGCAGTATGGGGTGCGCTGCTTCACTTTTCGAACTGAGCTGTAATTTGGTGTGTTGTCCAACTTTCACAGTACACTCATGCCATAAGTATCCGTTTATAGAGTAAACAACTATTCTCAGCCAATTTATACGAGAAAAGGACAAAGTCATGAGAGAGAGAGAAAGTAAATCCATGCCGAAATGGGATTCGAAACTAGGACCTTCCCATCCGCAGTCAGACACGCTGACCTGACCTGTCTTAGAGAAAATTAATTTTAGTCTTCTCAAATATATGCCCTTTTATTTGTTCATTTTTACACTGATAATCAAGTGAAATTTATATGTACTTTTATTGCGATATTTTTCTATTTTTCAAATGATATATTTCTAAATTTATTACTACATGATATGAGGTAAATGTGCTTTTAAATATACATTAAATATATTGATATACAAAGCTCACAGTTGCTTACATTATCATCATTCTAACTTTAGATACATTATAACTTTATACCTTCATGATATTTATGAAAAAAATAAAAACTAAATACAGAAAAAGTACATTAATATTTCGATTATCAAAGATAAATAACAATTAGAAAACTAGTAAAAACCAAAAAATACAAGTAAAACAAATTTTTTGTACTTTTAATACGATTACAAATTTCTGTTAAGTAGCTTTAAATAAGCAACATAAGAAATAATTTCAATAAAAAAAGTAAAATAAATGTTTTTACAAACTACTCCTTTTCCCTTTGAATACAATTACTAAGATGAAGTCTTTGAAAAGATTGCTGTTGCCATTTTCAAAATATTAAAATTTGGAATTTTAATATGAAAGGAAAACATATAATTACTTTTTTCGATGCAAGATATCCTCAAAATTGTAAATCCGATGTCGGATTGCTGTAAATGTTGTATGTTTTGTTTATTTACTCGAAAAACTCTAAAATATCTCACATGACAAAAACATTTGTCGAGGAATTGCCTTCGAAAGTCTTTTGCTTTTCTTCTATATCTTTCAATTCCGAATAAAGCAAAGATCGTGTAAGATCTTCTTGAAGCATGAACAAGATAAAAAGGAAAAAAATCAGGAAAAACATTGGTTGGCTTATCATGCGGGAACTTTCTGTACAACCTGGGAAGGGATTTTAAAAATTTCTTAACTCTCACCCCCTCCTTCTTCTATTTTTAAAGTACTTCTTTCAGCTCAAGTATTAGAGATTCCGACTCGCTTTGCCTCCCCCCTTTTCTCTTTTGCTCGAATACTTCCGAGATGTAGTAGGGGATAGTCCTAATCCCTCCTCTGTGCACCCTCTCAAGTGGTGGGTGGAAAGACGTTTCAGATTATTTCCCATTGATCCTTCAATAATCTTCTACAGCTGATGATTCCAACAGAATGAAAAAAAAAAAAAAATTAAATATATCCGGGGTTTTTTATTTTCTCGTTCTTTTCTCTCTTTATTTGAACTCATTTTCGAAAAAGTTCTCTGGGAAAAAAAAAAGAAAGTGGGAGAAATATTGGTGGGCTTTAAAACTTCTCTGCAAGGTCGGCGATAAGATGAGGTAGGAGACAGGGGGGGGGGTGCGAGAGGTTAAGAGCTCCCTCTCCTCGTTCAGTGATAAATACATGCCACCCCCACACCTCGCTTAACTACCACGTTTAATCAGGGAACTCGCGGTAGGATTTAGTAGAGGATTAATCATTACCTAATTGCTGCAGCGCTTCCAGAAAAAGTTTGAGCTTCTTTTTCTGCGCTGAGCTCGTCTAAATAATGAACTATATTTCACTTTTTTCCTTCGATTTTCCTCACTTACACTCGCCACCCCTCATCGTGTCACGTCTTTAAGGACGATCCAGACGTTTCTTAAGCTTAGGAAGATGAGGTCTTAAGACAGATTGCTTCCTTATTTTTTTTAATCTCTGCTTGTATATCCTGTGTTTTTAAACGCAATCTCTGGATTTATAACTCATGATAGAGGGAGGGGAACCGCTTAAAGAAACTACTAAATCTCTACTTTTAAGAGCTGGGATTAATTTGTAAATAAAAAAGGATTATTACTATATCATATTAGTAAATTTTTATAACATTTTCTTTTTCTTACATTTCAATAAATATGATATCTAGCAAAAAACAGTGAATTAGATTACTAATATTTAGCAAGATTACATTTATGTAAATGTAGCAAATCACTGTTACAGATTTGCTGTTTTTACATAATGTTATTCATTTAAAATTAATGAATAAAAAAACAATAATGTCTTGTCTCACACATTATGATTTATTTAAATTATTTATTTCATTTATTGTTTTACTGTTTTAGGAAAATTATTAAATGACCTTCACATATAATTCCAGCAACATATTTCTGTCATAAATTGTTATCTGTTTTTAAATTAATTTGAAGTTTAAAAAAATCTAGTTTAATAAATTGTTTTTCACATTCGATCAAAAATTAATCAAAGAATCGTTTTTATATCAATGTGGAAAGTCATTTTTTCATTTTATGAAAACTAAATAAAAAATGTTTTCAAAAGTTCTTTTGAGTTATTTTTTCTCCTGAAAACATTTTTTGAAATTTTTAACTATAGGAATTATTAGTGGCTGCTTCAAATATTTTTGATTTATTACTTCTTTTCTTAAATAAAATAAATCATCTAAATTTCCCATTATATTTTTGATTTTCAAGCTAAGTATTACGGACTATGAATCTGCTAAGCACAGCAATTTGCTTTTTGATTTTGAGTCTATTTCAAATAACCAGGTTGACATCTGAGTTGGATCTTCCCCTTCATCTGCCTCACTATATTATTTGAGTGAAATTATGATTTCACTCCAATGATATAGTGAGTATATATATGATTTAATGAACATAGTTTATTTCAACATGGTGATATTTATAGAAATATGAGATACTGACGAGCCAGGTTTGATTCTCACTATCACATACAAATAGAAAAGAGGATGTCATACTTTTGCTTTCTGAATGATATCTGTAAGAGTAGATGATTTTGAGTTTACCAATTGTTTTCCTTTTCGACTTCTAAAAGATTCCAGCATCTGTGGAAAATCTTTTTGGAAAGCAATGATATGCAATGGATGCCAAAATAGATTGCAAAATTGTTCAGCAGTTATCCTCTGATCTATATGTGCAGCCTCTAACTTCTACAAATAATAATTCACCATTGACTGTAGGGACACATTTATATTATATAGAAATACTTTTTGTTTACCTGTGTCAACAACATTCTTTAATTTTTACTATTAACTACTGTAAACAACTGCTTAAAAAATGCAAACATTAAAATATTCTTCACATATTACTTGTTTTTTTCTAATTATGTGTATTCGATGAGATATCTTCATTCAACATACCTTGAGGTTACGGCTCTTTGAAATGAAATATCATATTTTCTACCGTATTTATTATCTAAATATATTTATTGTTGAACAATAAGAAATGGAAATCTGGCTTTTGATTTTTGCGTGAAAATTCGTTGCAGTATGTGTTTGAAATCATTTCTAGTTTTCTTTCTGGGGCAAGAAAATACACTCTACTAAATATGAATAGTGGAAAAGATGCATCATAATAATAATTGCAAACAATCGTAAAACTCTGCAGCTCCTTTTAGGAAACTAATTTTAGTAAATGCTAATTTAGTAGCAAAGTATGTTAAATGTTAAAGCAAATACTTGACATAAAATTGTACATCCCATAAAATTTAAAAAGAATACAATTTGGCTAGTTTGACACAAGAACCAGTCGGAACTGAAGCCTGTAAAAAAGTATCTCTTCGTTTATATGACATATTGTGAGGGAATATCAGGTCAAATGTTAATATTGGCACCCGATGATATTTTAATATTTTAAAGTAGTTGATAGTTATTAGAATTTTTAACTGTCATAAGGGTCAGGAAAAATTTTAAAAAATGTATTTTATGATTTAGGAGCTAGCAATTTTATGTTTGGAATGGTTTGGTTGCTTAACAATCACTTTAGAAACAAAGCAGCAATTTAAATGCTGTCAGTTTTTAACATCAATTAAATTATTAACAAACCCTATGCCCGACGCGCGAGTTGAATTCAAACATTGTTGAATTAGAAGTCAAAAAAATTCAACAACGAACTCAGTTGTTGTTCTTATAAGACCTAAATGTTTAGGAATGGTATTCTGTGTGTTTTTTAATTTAATAATGCAAATCATGAAATATTCATAAAATATCCTGATTCATGATATGGAATATTCTGAAGTCATATTAATTCACAATATCTGAGCAGATGCCGGAAAAGTAAATGGTGAATTTTACGGACTAAACTTACTTCCTCTTTGACAACATACAGTGGATTGCCTAACTACTGATGGTCGTTGTAAGACATTTGAATGTTCTCCGCTTAACTGCCTTCCAAAATAGCTTCATAGCTAGAGGGTACACTATAGCTTTGTACTCACGTATGGGTTGGAAAAAAATCCAAAATATTCCTATACATCCACTACAACAGACATACAAGTAGAAGACAGATGCAAAATATCCATCTTCTGTTCAAAAGTGTCAGGGATCAAACCAGGGTTAGTCACCTTAAAAATGCACCATTTTGTTCTTAGACCACAATGAGTTCTAAAGACTAAACTTAGAATGATTACTATTATCATGAAACCAAATGTGTGTAAATTAAAAATACTTAAGTTATCAGATAAGAGTTCTCTTTAGTTTAAAATATACATTTGTAGAAAATGATTTAATAAAGTTTAAAATTGTGATAATATCCAGCATAAATTTAAATGTTGCTCTAAGTTAAACTGCAAGTGTTTCTGCCATGTATACCACAGAAACTAATTCTTGACACATGGCTTGTATATGACTTAAGACATATCAGTTAAGGGAAATATATAAAATGAAAACATCTCAAAAATAAATAATATTTGAAAATTCTGAAAATATATTTAAGTTAAAAAAGTACTTATTCAGAAGTTGGGAAGTGTAATATTCATTCTATGTTATAAGGAATAACGCAGTAAGAAATTATCAAAGTGAATGAAGGAGGATATTTTGAAATTTTACCTTCACAAATAAAAATGTTTACTGAAAACCGAATCTCAGGAAACATTTGAAATATGATAATTCCTTGTCTGATTTAAAAAATGATTTAGCAAATGCTGATTTAAAAAAGCAGAATCTGAGTAAAATGAGCAAATCTTGTCGACAAATTCTTCTTTTGCTGAAGAATCACCAAATCTGGGAACATGATATCAGTCTTTAAATTCTGATATTAGTCTAGATATTTTTTACAGATTTTTTTACACACTTCTTATCATTTTGAAACTAAATAAGAATATTTATATTTTCTAAAGTGCACGTAAATACTGCATTAGTAGAAACACAACACTCTTAAAAATCCAACTTTTAAATAAGCAAACACAATTTGGTTTCTTATTGAAGTTGTGCTACGTTAAAAACATTAATGTGTTAATGTGAAAATAATTAAATTTCTCGTTCAATGTAAAATATATCTCTTATATCTTTGACGAAATATAGACTAATATATTATTTAATATGTTTTTGGTATTTAGAAACTGAGAGGTAACCAGACTAAATCTATTTTCTATTTTTGCAGAGCACGGCTTATCTCATTCAGTCAGCCGTGGAAAAAGATTTCCCTACAGGTTTATTGTAAGGAATCGAAACGAATATTTTGCCTTTTCACAGGTATCAAGAAAAATAACAGAACGAGTATTTATGCCGTAGCATAGAATCTAGAAGATTCTATATTTGCCTGAAAAGCATTGATTCTTTACATGGAAGACATATTAATGAAATTCACTCTATATCTTCGTGTATAGATCAATGTAAAGACACAGAGAAATAGAAAACAAGCTTATGTGGAAAATATTTAAAGTATAAATTAATAAGTAAAAATTAATGAGATGAAGTTGGAAATTATAATACATTAAAAACAAAAATTTCTTAATGTAAATGGAAGTTAATAAAACTAGCATTAAATGAATAAATATCAAATTCAGAAGTTAACATTAATTAAAATTTAGTCATAATCCGATTTGACTAGGATAAACATCTATGATAGTTAAGAGTGTAGTGACGAAATGAAATTAACTAAAAGTTAATTTTGATTATTAGAATCCGTTAATGTTCTTATTGTTAAAATTGCAGATAATGAACAATTAATATTTCTTTTTATTTTCAAACTTCAGTTATGAAAAAATTAATTTGCGAAGAAAAAAACAATTAAATCATAGATCAAAATGTCATAAAGTCTGGAATAAAAAGATTCAAAAAGCAATTCTGAAACCACACATTTTAATATGCCCAAGTGAGGGAAACAATAGGAAGTTTAAAACCATCAAAATATAAAAAAATAATCATATAATATTTTAATATTAATTATCTTTTAAAATATAAATATATTAAATTATTTTGTGCAGTGAAATATAAATAGTAAAATTGTAGGTTAACTCTAAACATGATAGATTCTTCATTTATTGTTGTTTCTTCTTCTTCTTTTTTTTTTTTTTTTGCCTCATTATTTCCAAAAAGAAAAGGAATATAAATTCGTTCAATAGCACAGTATAATCATAAAAAGTAGAGTAGATATTTAAATATATTCTTATACAGAGAAAGGTAGTAATAATTAAGTAATTAAAGGTAGTAAGAAAGGTAGTAATAATAAAAGGTAATACAAAGAAAGGTAGTAATATTAAGTAGAAAGGGGTACTTTAAGTAACATTAAAAAGTAATCAAGTATTTAACTGCAAGTAAATAACAGAAAACATTAATTAGAAAATGTGCAAGATGTTTAAAATGTAGATAGGACTCAATTAAATCAGTGATAAGAGTTTGCGACAAATAATTCAACTCTTAAAAAAGAGCCAACACTTAAATCAGTTCTCTCCTTTTATTTTATTTTTTTTGTACAAGTTTCAAATAATATTAGTGGGCCTAGGGTTTGCAGAATTGCATCACTTGAATATTTCTGAAAGTATTTTTTATTTGATTTAAATATCAGAACATGCTAATTATTTCGTATGCCACCTTAAAGTAAGTCAAGAAAATTAATTGAGAAATGAATTGTAAAGTGTCTAACATTCCATGTTGTAAAAGAGTAGAATTCTTAATGACTACAGTGAAAGAAAACAAGGACATAAAGTCTCGGTGTATCTTTCGTCATTTGACTTCGATGTAAGGTATCAGAATATCTTTTTGACAAAAAATTGCTATTTTGAATGACAAGCAGGTTCTTATGTCGGATGCTGATTCCAGGCCATGTGTAAAAAAATAAAATGTCTAAGAAATAATTATACAACTTTTATCAGTCTTATTTTTTCATCGAACTTGAAGCATTTTCCAGGACTTCATGACCACTCAACATGGATTTCGCGACTACAAAATTAACATTTTAACATGAGAATATTTTATTTAAAAGAATGATGGTAAAAGAATTATTGATATAATCAACACTCGTGTACAGAGTTTATAGTGTATAAAAGGTTTCTCAATATTTTCTAAATTCAAAAGGTAATTAAATTTCAGAAATAAAAGTCCGAAGAGTTAACTTTTAAGTAAGCTGTTGCCATAATTATAAAGAAAAATACAATAGAATGATAATGAAATTTTAAAAAAATAATTGTGCAGGCTTAAATTACAAGCAATTCAACTATATATAATAAACACAATTAATTGAAAAAAATTTCCAAATTTTAGCATAACAAACTTTGATCTAATTTCGATTTGCAATAAATTGAATAAATAAGGATTAAAATGAAATAATTTAAATTAAAAATAATAAAGTCATAATGTTATAATTATCTCTGTTAGGCACATTTCCTAAACATCTTCAATTCTAAAATATGAAGTACCTGTATATTCTAACAACCAAAGGCTATTGCAAGTTGTAGTGTAAATGCACTGCTTTAAGTTTCGATACAAATATGAACACTTATGCAATTTTTCATCCAAAGAGGAGGATTTTGGAGACATTTCTACATGTGATAACTGTCACGAGAATATCACCCACGTTAATAGATGTTAAATATATGCTAAACCCATATCCCATTGACCTTTACTAACAAAAAAGGAGGAAAATTAATTGAAAAAGTTTATCTTTTAACTATATAAAACTCTTTCCTTGCATTTTTTTCTTTTTTGAAATCCCAGTCTCATAAAGCTCGACTTAGAATTAATGCTCTATTTAAGTCCAATACACAGAAGTATAACGTTAACAGAACAATTTAAAGCAGTTCTTGATTTTCTACCATCGGATAAATAGCATAGTTTATACAAATCTTTATTTGAGGTTGTAAATCCTACTCGCACTTTGAAAATTTGTATGTTGCACTAGATAACTTATAATTTGCTGAATTGACAAAATTTCAGTGTTAATTGATTGACCATCACAGTGGATTTAAATTGTATTAAAATGGTTAGTAAGAGGTTCACACTAGATTGCTGTCAATTGATTTGTCAGATTAATACTTTTTACTGCATAGATTTATCAGCAGAGGCAGTAGTGAAATTTCCTTGAATATCTACAGTTATTTCACATCTAGAAGACGATTCATAAAGATTAGATTTTTTTCACGAAGGTTAATGGAATTGGTACCTACAGTTTAATCCATACTCCAAATCTCTACGAAGAGTCATTCCGGTGGGAAAGAATCCAACTCCAAAACTGCTGAGCTAAAAGTCACTTGGCTAAACATCAATTGCCAATTCTGTGATTCCATATTAAATACCCCATTTCGATATTTATACTATCCAAGATTTTACTTTTTTTCAGTACTCATTGAATTGGTTTTGATGCATTAACTAATCAGTTATTTTTAATGTCTTACAACGGAAAAAGTATAATCACCACTATAGTTAAATTAATCTGTATAAAACTGACATAAAACGAGCATTCTGTTCATTTTTTAGCCATTTTTTAATCGTTAATATGGCAATGAAAGAATTAATCAAGTTTGGGAAGCTTGCCAAGGAGGATAAAAACCGGAAAACGTCCACGAGAAGAAGAAAGGTTGTTTAACAGATCCGGCTTAATTTAATGTTGGACGAAACGATGCGACTTAATAAAAAAAACAAAAGAAGGATTAAATGAAAGATCTTAAGAGCTAAATTATCTTCTTTGCTGAAGAAGTCTTAGAAGAGAAGGGCCTCATTTTCTTTTCAGTACCGTTTCTAGCATGCGACCCCATTTGACATTAAGGGCCACCGATAAATTAGTCTGGATTTTTGTAAATAGTTTAAAGATTAAGAAGTACTGACTATGCTATCTAAATAGCTGGGCACATTTTATTCTATCTTACATAGATTAGGTTCTTTTTAAGTATCCATTCAAGAATGGTACTTCATTTGAGATTTATAGATTATGAGATACACATAAAAGTACTATAAATCGAAGGTGATATAAAAATAGGTTTCTTTCACAAAATTACTCATGTTTGTGATACATTAATAAAAAACATTAAAATTATTCTGAAAATACAATATAAAACTAATACCACTTTATTTTTTGCCTGAAAATTTTATTTGTCAAATCTAGCAGAACTTTTAATAAAATTTCCAGAGTAAAATTTAAGCCAGCTATAGTGTAGCATTATTAGTTCCTTTTTAAAGTTAACCAGCCTAGGCTGAAACTTTAAGAAATCACATGTGTGTGTGCTTTCTTAATAGCTTTTAACTTTTGCAGATATTTATTTTAATATCACAAGCAACAGTATTTATTATATTTATAAACAGGTATAGCTCCTATCGCTAAACAGGTAACTTTAACTTGGATAGTAAAGTTTCTTCTTAATAATCAGATATATCTCCTCTGAAATGTTTTTCATTTTTTTTATATTTAGTCTTCATTTGTGTCTTATATATATTTTTCTATGAGGTATGGTAGACAAAAATATACCTTAAAGAGAGTGGTTTTCTGTAGAACGAGTGAGCAAAAAGTAATTAAAAAGTTCATATCTGTATTCGTTTCGATTCTTCAATAAATAAGATGTTCACAAGTTAAGGAGTACACAAGGTTTTATCGGATATTATACTAAGAAAAAAATATCTGAAGATATAAATATTTAAATATTAGAAAATTATTCATTCTTATTTGTCCTTTATTTTTGTTGAAGATTTAAAGTCTCCGTGGTTTAGTGAAAGAACCACTTTTGTCGGAGTAAAAGGTTCAATATTAATTAATATTGGATAATTGCATAATGGATCTTACATTTTTGCCTTCTATATGCTCATTTTTTAAGGTCTGTGCTTGAGGGTTTTTCAGGTTTTCTTCCTTATAACAAGTGAATATAGTCTACTATTTGTGGAAACCTCTTCCTGTCGAAATGGATGAAACAGAGGTTTTAATGCCTTAGTAATTAAATTTGCCAAGTGGTGTTTATACGAGATTGTGGTATTTATTCACAATTCTGTTACATCACAGATTCAATATTTTATTAGTAATTAAAACTTAAAAAGGAACATAAGAAGCATGTTTTTCTAAACCAACATGATTCAAAAATTATATTTTATAAAGAAATTGAATGCAAAACATTGGGTTTCAGTTAATTGACATTGACAAATGTTAGGAAGAATTCGATGCTAAGTAGACACGTATATGTAATTTGATAAATATTTTTAGTAAACTTGTCAGTCTAAGAAATCCACTCTATTTTCAGTTATTTTTCGGAACTTAAATTTCGATTCAAGATATTTATAAATTATATATATTGAATCATATCTTTATAAATAATTTTATCTTGTTATATAAAAGTACAAATTGTTTTTTATTTACTGTAAAACTTCATTTGTTCCGTAATAATACTTGATATACCATGATGTAATGCCCTTACCAGGACTTCTTTATTTCTAATGGCGGGCACCCTTGAGCAAGTAAGTACATTAGCCCATTTGCCGCATCAAGGCCAGAAACTGCAACTCATTTTATCGTTACCCGGTAGGTACCTGTGAACCAAGTCACGGAGGTACGAGTAGCATCGCCCACGCCTGGTACCAAACATGCGAAACATGATTAGAGCTTCCTGGAGTAGCAGCACCACATATCTTCTGAACAACAACAACTGAACAGTAAGTTGTGAGAGAAAGAGAAAGTATATTCATGCCCGAGCCGGGATTAGAACCCAGGTCCTCCCCATCCGCAGTCAGTTACGTTAACCACTAGACAGGTAGAGACGCCCGTTACCAGGACTTAAGATCCCTAAAATGCTTTACTATTTATAATGCAAGTGTTTGATTCCTGTCATTTTAGAAATACCTCTACATTGTGTTTGCGTATGTTGGAAAATGTGTACTTGTAACTACGTGCGACGATAAAATGCTCATAATATTATAAATTATTGCACTATGTGTCTATAAACAAGCAATATTTTTCAAATTTTGATTCAAAAATACATTTAGTATTTGTTCATTTCTTCTTTGAAATTAGATTGATAATCCATGTATATTTTAACAGAAATTATATTTTAAATGTCTTAGTGTTTCATAAGACAGTAATTAGTGATCAATAATTGGGTGTTAAAAGTTTATCCGTTGATAAAAAGTAAGCACATTTTTACTATATAAATTTTGGAGATAAAATGCTTATCACAATTTATTTACATAAATACACATTCGAAGATTTAATTCACATAATTTAAAGAACAATGTGGTGAGTATAACAGAATTTACAATCTTTCGGCATTCAATACCATAGATTATTATTCGTGTTAACAAACTTCAACTAAAGCATTAAGAAGAAATATATCATTAGAAGGTGAACTAAACATTTGTTTGAATTACCTCGCCAGAATTTTGAGCGCCAAAATTATCTCCAAACTAACAAAAAGAACACTGTTTACTTTCAATTAACGAGTAAAAGAACTCTTTCTTCTTCCGAATTCGCGAGTCTTCTCACGAATTGAGAAAGTAATTGCGGGCGAGAATAACCATGGTGACTCAATTCTTTTTTACTTCTCAGTTTCTGAGGACAAGAGGCCGAATCGTCCACTTAGAACTAAATGCTTTAATACACCCGGGTCGAAGATTACCGCTGCGGTTGATTTGAAAAATTCCAAATACCTTCGGGGTCCGTTCTCGAAAGTGAGGAACGAACCGAGTAATGAGGACCGGAAAAAGTGATGCGAAAAGTCTCGCAGGAATTTCTCTGGCAAAAAAAAGCGAAGCGAATTTTTATATTTTTATTCTTTGGCGAATGGATCAGCGAATATAATGACCGTAGCAAGTTTCTCGAGAGATGAGCTTTAGCACGATAGCGGGACGAAGGAAAGAAGATTCTCGAAGAACCTTTGAAGAAAGAAACACGAAAGAGTTTTTCTTATTTTTATTCCTGCTTTAAAAGGCCTTTTGAAGTAGTTTTACTTCTCTTTACGTTACGGATTATTAGTAATGGTAGATTACTGCTATAGAAAAAAATTCGAAGCAGTGTAAGATTAGGGATGTAAGCGCATTGAGAACTTATTTAGTGAGGTATGTGATAGTTTAGAACGAATTTGTGTTGTATTCATTCATTGGAAAATATTCTGCTGACATTGCTAGTAAAAATGTCATTTAATTCAAGATATACTTTTGGGGAATATATTAAAGTTAAGACTATCAAAAATGATACCCAGTACTAATTAGTTGGTGATGCTTTTGTAATTTTCATAATCGAAGTAAAATTTTCAATTAAACCATCTTTAATATTTTTAAATGAAAAAAAAATACAGTTTATAAATTCATTGCTACAATATGAGGTACAATTCTTAAACTATTTAATTTAAAAAATTAGCCAATATCACTTACTAAAATTTTATCACCAATTAATATTTGAGTATTATAGCTTATTAAATTTAATCATTACCAATTAAAGTAAGTACAATTGTTATAATGAAATTTTACCACCAATTAAAAAGAGCCAATATCACTGATTAAAATTTGATTATGTAAAGGAGAACTGACAAAATATTAATATATAGAACAATTAATTCATCCACGTATATTTCTTAATTTCATAATGTGTTTATAATTAAATCTAATGTAAAATCACTTTACAAAGTACATTTGTGGTCTTTCCCTAATATTTAAATCATCACAACAACGTGTACACAAAAATATAGAGATGATAGTTTAAAATGTAATTCGACAAACAAAGAAAAATCATTAAATATTTCAGAAAAAAAATCAAAGCAAAAAAATGCAACAATTGCTGAAGATTTTTAATCTTCTTTAACTATGTCTACTTGCGGAATTTAATTAGTTTGCTTGTGAAGAATGTTTTTAGGGAAATTAATGCTAAAATTTTCTGACTGATAAAGTATCATTTTAAAACTTTCTTAGCCATTTTTTATTGATAAAGTATAGTAATTTGTGGAGTTCTGATGCCATCATATTTTGGAAAATCTAAAATTTTGTAATAGGGATATAGTTATTGGGATCATTTTCAATGAAGCAAAATTGAGAAAGGATCTTTGTTTCTTCTTAACATGACTTTGAGATTAAAACACCTTACGTTATTCTTCCTTTCATTTCATTAATATAATTTATTGTAATAAGTTCCAGGATCTACATTTGTTCCAAATGAAGCCATTAAACACCGCCAAACCTCTCGTTATTTTGAACAACGGCCAGGTGTAGACAAACCCCCTGCGTTCAAACTTCTGTACCTGACCAATAGAGGAACATTAAATCACACAAAAGATTAACGCATCGAAATCTCGACTAGTACAAGAGTTTTCCGATGAGTCACTTATCAAAGGCATAAATTTTGAAGCACGAAAGCAAACCTTTCCTCATCGTGATTTCATCATGGCCGTTTGTTTAACTTAATACCTCTATACAGGACCGTCGCGTGAGTATTAAGCGCTCTTGTTCAAATTGAAAAATTGATTTGGCGCTCTTTTATGAGGTTCTGTTGCACTCTTCTATAAAGTGCTGCAAATTATATGTGAAATACTCTTTTATAGTTTTATAAATTTGGCTTTCGAATGGAAAAGCTTTAAATTTACAATACTAAAACCCGTTTGTCTTATCATTATTTAATATTTCGGGAATTTTAAAAACAAAACAGTAATAAAACATTTTTTGAAGGAAAATATCAAAATTAGAAAATATATTGAAATATTGATTCTCCTAGCTTTAGCAGATGCAAATGCTCGTATCGATTCCTTTATATTTAATTTATCCAAAATTTTTCTCTCTGTGGAATAATTAAAAATCATCCGATAATCTCTCCAGCGTTATGTAGTAGATCGCAGAAAATTTTTCTTAATAAATTGTTTCTTTTTATGAATTTTTACTTCTATGAAAATGATACTAATAATAACTTTAGTTTGTTTATTTACCTCTAAATAATAATCCTTTTTTTAGGGCCATTAAAATAAAAAAACTATTTGAAATGAATTAATCTCAGTACTTTGCTTGCAAAGTAATTCCCAGAATGTGTGTATATTATGAGAAGCTACTACATATATGATTAAAAATTGATGATGCTCCTTGTTAATTCAAGGCTACACACACAAGGTGTCGCCTCCACCGCGCGAGTGTGCCCTTGAATGTAGTAATCAGTATTCCGTAATCCGCCAACTTGGCTGATTGTGCAATACTGATGTTTCTATTGCCAGTTTCGGGGCTAAAATGCCAAATTAAAACCTGCTCTTGATATTTGGTTTACCTCACAAAGTGTAACTGAATCTAAAATAAAATGATTGAATAAAATTTTCACGCAGTAATAGTAATAAAGTTTTTCAGAAAGGACAGCCACATGATAGGGTTGAGTGAGGCCATGGCGGAGTTGTCATATCACATATAAAAATACCAAGAAAGAATACTATTAAACTCACAAAACGAAGAGAACAAAATACAAGGGCCTTTGAAATGATGAAAATACATTTAAGTTGATAATACAATAATAACTTTAAATGATGACTTTTGGTTGCCACATTTAAAAAATATATGTATGTTATCATAGCAAAAAAATAAGCAAATTAAACAACTTCTCAGCACATAAAGAATAAATATATGCTTATACAAAACATTTCCGATTTCTGTTGTTATATTGTTACAGATTCCTAGATTTTTAACAATTTCTATGTGGTAGCGTAAACTCATAAATGAATGTATTTTTATTGTTCGTATCTATAATGAAATTTTGTTTTATACAAACGGAAACACCCGTAGAAACAAAAACAAAAATAAATTTAAATTAAGTTAAAAAATTTAAATAAAAATAAAATCTGATTTTATTGCTCCGAAATTATAAAACGTGCAAAATTTCAAACGTATTTCCTAAAAGACATTGCAAGTTTATTTAAGTAACATTAAATTTAAAAAAAAATAAAAAATAAAAAAAACTATAAATTTTGGTGTCTTTTTGGACTTTGGGCGATAAACAATTTTGCCCCCCCCCTACATGGTTACCCAGCCCCTACAAGAAAAATTTACTTCAAAAGTTACATTGCAACATCTCTTTGTATCCTGTTTCTTAAATGTTGTTTACTTTTGACATTAATTTCTTTTAAATTTAAAACAATAATTTGTATTTTACTACATTTTGATAATCATAAACAATTTCAGTCTTAACTAAAGAACATAAATGTAGAAATACAATTGCATACATAATTATATGAAGTTTTCTTTTCAAAATTTCAGTCAATCTATCGATTATTCAAAAACTTTATTATATTTGTTATATAGGAGAACAAAATTAAATTAATAATCTACGTTAAGTTTTAATGAATAGTTAAACTGGTTTTGCTGAATAGAAATAAAAAAATAATTTTGAATAGTTAATATTTCTCAGCACAATTATCGAAGCTTTTTTATATTTATTAAATGCATCGTATTGTAATTAATGATTATTTAATTTTTATTAAATACTAAATATTAAAGGATATACCTGGTGGGCAACTGTGAACCAAG
Source organism: Latrodectus geometricus (assembly GCA_026290005.1). Taxonomy (NCBI): domain Eukaryota; kingdom Metazoa; phylum Arthropoda; class Arachnida; order Araneae; family Theridiidae; genus Latrodectus; species Latrodectus geometricus. Next base: position 53,648 of record JAPDSC010117686.1, read on the forward strand.
TCACGGAGGTACGAGTAGCATCGCCCACGCCACATTCATCCATCATCTGAGGAAAAGACAAGAAACACAGAGAGGGAAATTACATCCATGCCCGAGCCGGGATTCGAATCCAGGTCCTCCCCATCCGTAGTCAGGTACTCTAACCACCAGACAGGGTGGGCGGCTATTATTAATTATCTCGCAGAAGTTAATTTTAAACATTATATAATATAACCACATTAGAACGTCATTAAAATCTCAATAAATTTCATGTTAAATATTTTTGTATTTTTTATTTTTATTATTCTTAAATAAATCTTTTTAAAATTTCAAGAAATTAACACTATACATGAATATTCTGGAATCAGTTTGGATTCGAGAAAATGGAGTATCATTCTACTTGTTTCTAAATCAAGGAATATATAAACTAATTTCGAATGCCTTACTTTCCTTTCAAAATGGTGAAATAATTGTTTTCTTTTAAAGGCAATTTAAAGCTAATCCTGATTAATAATTAGAAAATTATTTAAATATAACTGCCGCATCTTTTTTATATACTGTAAAGTTAAGAAATCGAACAAACTTTAAAATTAAGAATCCTCCTTTATCGCATTCGGTTATCGACATTTCTAATGAAGTCACGTGTCCTAATAACAGTTTGCTCCTCTCACATTAACGCTACATTTTAGAACACTCGAATAAAATTAGAATTTACTTTGCTCCAAATCAGTTCCTTCTAAGCTGCAAAAGAGTAGTGCTTAAGAAGAATAAGAGAGAAGCTATTCAAATCACAGATGGGGTTCCTTTAACTGCAACCATCAAGAGCTGGAAGGGGGCTCGTTAACGGTGATTTTTAACGAAAAAGAGGAAACTCCGGAGAACTGGAAAAAGCAAATTTTCCCGTTCAGAGAAAAGAAGCAAACGGAAACGTAGTAATAAACATTTTTCCTGAAAAGGAGATCTCCTCATTCTGGGAAATGCCTTTCGCTTCTCTTTTTCCAGCTGGAGGCTATTAAAATCGGCAACCAATAAAGATAAGGACGAGAGCTGGTAGGCAATTGGAAATCGTAGATATCTTCCGAACGTACTTTCACACAAAGTTATTTAAGGAAAGCTCTTTGTGCAAAAGTAGATGTTTCCAGATTCCAGATCATAATGGCCGTGTATTAATCATTCAACGGTGGCATGCAACTCCTTTGTTACGGTTTTGGATTCTTCCGTTTCGTTTCCAGTTCCGAGCAAATTCTGCAACCACAAAGTGATCGCACTAAGCTTGCATAGAAGCCTGGTGATTTCAAATGTTGCAAGTTATGATAATTAGGATTCTCAATTTTAACCATAGCCAGAAACTTCTTTTAAAATTTAGAAAAGAATTCTTTTTCCATCGAATATTTTCTATGATGCTATAAATGAGTTAGAAACAAACATGCAAAAATTGTGCATTAAATAAACTCGTTTTAATAAACTTTGTTTCAATCAAAGAAAATACACACTTGTAAATTTACATTTCATCATATTTAATTCTATTCGACTTCTAAATCCGACGTCCAGAAAATAATTTTAATTTACTTCAAATATTTTCAGTACTTTCAATTTGTTTTTTTTTATTTCAATGATGTTTTAAGGCTCATTAAAAATCTTTTAATCATAAATAGTGAAGAAGTTTATCAAAAGCTAAATAATTTAACATTTAAATAATACTTTCAAGTTTTCGTTTCCTTTTGCACATATTTGATAATAGTTTCTAAAACACGTCAGTGAATGAATTCACATAAATGAAGATTAAATTGAAATGGGAATAAATCTACATAAACTTAATACAAAATCATTTTTCCAATAAAAAATATTTCAATTACAAAAAGTAATGAATACTCTTATATCATAAAAACTTATTTTTAAAACCTTTTGATTATCAAAAACTTTGTAATAGAAGGCACCACAATATTTATTCAAGACTGTAAATGGACTTTATTTAATAATGGACTTTATTTAATATTTAATTATTTAATAATAAACTTTTATATATTGATACCCTTTCTAAACATTTAGATTTTGTTTCAGAATAAGAATTCCCTAAGTGTAGTAATAGATTTCGACTGAAGTTGTCCGCCTGTGATAAAATTACTAACTACTTCTAATGAAAATTTATTTTGATTATGTTAAGTTACGTGTATATTTATATTTTGATAATATGCTAAGGCATGTAAGGCTGGACCAGATATCATAAGTTTTTGTTGCCAACAACTTTCTTGATTACATTTATTACTATAACTAATTGTAAATACCTTCTATTTGGAAATAAAAGGAATAACGTCAAACGTACAGAAACTAAAATAATTATATTATCTGAAAGTGAAGCACGTTTCTCCTAATTACAAGCAACACAACGACATTCTAAATGTAATTAATAGGGAATAAATCAAAAAATCACAATTGATCATTGGTTGGCTTAAAAAATGTCCAGTAAGTTCTATATTGTAAACAGGCTGAAAATTGGAACATTTTTTCTTTTTGAAGATTTGTTTTTGATGGGGGGAGGGCATAAAGTTTAATAACTGGTCGTTTTGCGCCTTTAAATTTTAAAGTAATTTACTGTTATTTTTATTTCCTCTAGTAACCGTGACACATTCCAAATCCAGAAAAAATCCAAACGCTATGAAAGATTAATAAACACATAGTTGGGATACTTCCCTATTTTAACCAGCCAATCAAATTTTTACATTAACAACATGAGTTCACTTGATAAAGATCCTCAATTTGTTTCATTTGTAATTAGTACCATAAAAAGGAAACAATTTTATTGATGTTCTATGTCTTTCCAATATTGCTCTAACATATATGTTGCTGACAGCAAAACTAACCAAAGTTAATGGTAACAAACTTCGAGTTACTTATTTTCGATTGTTGGTAAAATAACTCTTGGGATTTTCTCTGCTCGCAAAGGAAGCAGCAGGGCATTTCTTAGACATTGAAATCCCCACAACTTGACAGTAGTCCCTTAGAAGAGTACAAGATGCAAGATTTGTGCGATCTAATACCATTTGTTCCAGTTTAAACATTGCTCTCAACTTTTGAGAATATTCTTGTTATTTCGCTATAATACTAAAGATTTCAGTTATTAGATCTCTAATAACATCAGAAGTTTCAGCACATCTATCAATCTATAATATACTGCAAGCTCACAACTAGACATATTTTTAATAAAAATGAAATTTGTATTCATGTCGAATCTTATGCATCATTGCCTTAAAATACTTAAACGTTGCATTTTGTTTTTAATTAGTATTTAATTAGAGATTTTAGTGTGTTTAAAATTACCAAGCAAATTTATTACAAATCTTTTTTCCAATTCAATTGCTTGAATAATATGTATATCGGATTGTTTGCAAATCTATATTAATCTTAATATTCTCCTTTTCAGTCTGTACTATAGGGATTTTCTCATCTTCTAACATTTCATTTTTTATTAAAGTTTATTTTTGTTTGAAACAATTGTTTACCAGAATTTTAGTTCTTCCTATCTTTTCAGGAAAAAATTCTACTCCCTCCCATTCGACTAAAACTTAAATTTTTCTTTTCTCAAAATCAGTTTATCTCTTTTACAGTCATTATAAAAGATAGTAAAGACCTATTTCAAATGAATAAAAACTAACTCATCCTCAACCCATTATAGGTTTTTTAAAGCTTATTTTTAAGATCAGTAATTAATTTTTTATTAGTACCCTCAATAATTTTAGACAATTTACAATATACTTACATTTCCTATTTTTTTTTATAAAATTATTTAATTATTAACCTTTTTTGAATTATATCTATAGGGATTAAAAAATTTTTACATTTACATGGATTATATATATAATTCAAATTTTTACATTTTTTCCCGATTTTACATTAATTATATATATAATTCAAATCTTTTATTATTTTCACCAGTCATAATGACTTTATATATAATGTATGGGTTCTTTAAATAAAATTCAGATTTAATTAACTGTTATTTAATGTAATGTAGTAAAAAATTTTATTGAGTTAGATACTTATTATAAGAATTATATTTTGTTGAGAGATTTATAAAACGTGAAACCTTATTTGTAGGAATTGATTTTTAAAGCATTCATTTAAGGAATATGAAATAAAATGCAAAAATAATAAATTGTTAATTTTTATTTTTCATTCCTTATTGCTTTGATGTGAATTTGCTTTGCTTCATTGTCTTGATATTCCTGAACGCATTTTTGTAGTCAATTGAAATTTTTTATCATTTAAAATAATAATAAAATTGAGTTCTAAAAATTTAGCTTTTCTTTCTCTTTGCTTATAAATTTATTCATTTAAGTACATTTTCAAAATAAAATATCAATGTTTTAGGGGTAACAAGGTCTTACGTAAACTATATTCATGGAATTTCTGTTATTGATTACAGTTTCTAAAATGTATTTTAAATTATAGAATTAAAAATTATATGAAACAGAAGAATCGTTTTAAAAATAATGTTTTGAAAGCAGATAAAATTTAAAAATCTAACGAAGGAGATACTCAACGTGGATTAAGAAAAAGCAATGTTGCTTTTAAATAAAAAATATATATATATTTAATAGAGATCTAGAATTGCATTATAAAATTCTTGAATTATTGGCACTTTACCAATAATTTCATTTAAAATATCAATAATTTCGTATCTCTCAACTTATAGTTATCTGAAGAATCAATATAATATCCATAAACAAATCGATATGAATGTATCAGCATATTCTTGTAATCTTAATCTTGTTTGCTTTTAAATGCATAGTGAAATATTCCAAAATGAAATTGTGCAGATAAATATGTTCCTTAAAATAAAATATATGGCGCAAATGTTTTATAAGAAAAAAAAATTCGAAAGTATTTTAGAAGTTACAAATCCTTTTTTCCAGTAAATAATAATGTAGGTCTATTTAATATTCAATGATTTGGTGTGTTGCTAATATCCTTCTATATTTAGTTGAATATTTAGTGTAATAAAATTTTTAGTTTAAATTATATTGCTCTAAATTATGCCGCTCCAATATCATACAAAATGTATAAGGTTACATAAAAAACTTTAATAGAAATTCATTAATTTTAAAATAATAAAAAACTAGGTGAAGATTATTGTTGTATTTTCTTAAAATGCTTCAGGTTTTAATACATTAATGTTCATTTTGTCTTGATATAATTTGTGCAATAAAAAATTCAATAAAATTTAAAAACGAAAGCTAGGACTAGTTTAAATAATAAAAAATATGAAAATTACCATTACAAAATCTCTCATACGTATAATGTATATATATTCTCTTTATTTCGATTTCTCGTGTTATTTAAGCATGTATATAATTCAGAGAATGCTTTTGTATTTAAATTTACACGTTTAAAATATTTGGCTTTGAGATATCGTTCTTGTGAGAAAAATATTGTTGTGATAAAAAATCTTTCAAAAGGTAAAGATTTTTTTGTAAAGGATACTAATTTGAGGTAAATCAGAAAGTTCGATTAATTATAATATATCGATCAATTTTAAAAAGAGTTACTAGTAATTACTTATTAATAAGATTTATTAAATTTAATTCTTTTTTATTCAACTCTTATCAAACTAATTTAAAAGGGCATTAAAGCTTGAAAAACTACGCTTCTTGATTTAGTTCCAAAATTTTTGAAGGTATTAAAAACAAAATGTATTCCAGTGAGCGTAGAAAGGTTTTCTTTAGAACATTTTATTCTAATACATATCAACTCATTTGCATTTGTCAGCGCATTTGGACAACGCATTTGTCCGTGTCTGACATGGGCCAATAAGTTTACAAATAAATTTACTAAATTACCAGTAAATTTGTACATTCCTGTGTCTTACAGACGCTGTTGTATCTCGTGTTATTTTATTTTTAATACTTAATCCGTTGCAGTAAAATTAAATAAACTAGATTATAATTAAACTTATTTCATATAGCTGGTGCATAAATAAAGTTTTATCAGTTTTTCCAAAAAAATAAATAAAAAAAAATTCGTGCGTAAAGAGTTAATAAGAATGCTGAAATTTTGTGTATTTTAGAGATCAAAAATAGCTTAGTATTCAAATGAGTAGGAATTGGTAATCCAAAAACATATTGTCAAAATGATTCAAAATATCTCTAAATGTACAGACACAATTAGCAAAGATTATAATTTCATTGCTCCATACCAACTTTGGAAAGTTAATCCTCAGAAAATAATTGAATTTTGGTAAGATAACGGGTTGTTTTTACACAATATCTGCTTACATTGCTATTTTTATTAGCGAATTACTTTAAGAAATCATTTAATAAATACAATTTATCAGAATTTATCATTTCCTCGGACAAAAATACTTATATATTGTCATTGTTTAGAAATCTTTTTTCGAATAAAAGGGAATTCACTACGAGTACTGAAGAGCTTAGCCTAACATACACAAAGTATGTTTACAGAACTAAAAATCGCTCTGTGAAAGGAGACTATTTTGAAAGATATAGAATAAACTTTGACATACGTCAAAATTTCGAGCATTTTATTTATCAGAGTCATACACAATGTAAAAGACAAAAACTGAATGATCGAACATTTTTTCTTCATTATTTTAAAAATAAGAAAACGTAAAATTATAACATTTTAGAATATTACATAACAGCGATGCTTTGTAAATTGCAATTAAAAAACTAAATACAGTACATTTCCAAGCTTTAAAATTATTTTTGATTGCAATGGAAAAATAGAAATTCTATTGTAAACTATTTTTAAACGTTACTCATTCCAGTCAAAGTATAAATATTTTTATAGTGTAATTATTTCTATTAATTTAATATAACAGAAAACTGAAATTAATATTGCTTGAACTGATATCTATTTCTTTTACCCATCGAGTTACTTGTTCCTTAATAAAATCAAAAATCATCTTCAAATAGAGCAAATTTGATACTTTATCTAATAAATACTTATAGATAAAAAATAATAAAACACATTCTAGAACAACAATTGTTCTTTGATGAGTTGATATTTGAACGTATACACAATTTTTTATTATATGTAAATTTTTAACGTCTTATAGACATCAAACAAAATACAGTAAATGTTACTATTTTAGAAATGTTAAATGTAAGTCCCCGTGAGAGACCAGTGAATTATTTTAAAATCAAATCTTAAGATAATATATTAAGTGCTATGGTTGTAATTATAGATGCCAACAGATCATTTTTAGTTAAGTGGTATTTAAAAATAATAAAGCAATAGTCTTAAGTAAATTAGTTAATTCGTCAAATTTATGTATAACAGAATTTATTAAATGCTACGCTCGTTATATATCAATTGAAATTAGAAATATCAACAAAATACTACAAATGCAGCGATTTTGATATGTTTTTAGTTAAATGTAGTCACAAATAGCGATGAGAAACAGAGTCTTAAGCTGCATAATCATTGTTTTAACTTTACGTACTCACTAATTAATTATAATGCTATGATTATAATAGTAGATAGAGAATGGCAACAATGTTATGATCCTTGATATGAACTTTGCTTAGTACACATAACCATTGATGAAAAACTTAATCTTAAACAACTTAATCTTCTAATTTGTATTTATATTGTAATATATAAAAGCATATACTTTATAAATACTAAGTTACTCTAATTTTTATTTAATAACAGAATTTTTCAAATGTTCTAATTCTAGATAATTAAAAAAAATGGTTGTTATAAAAGCAGACGACAATAAATAAGTTTAATGAATTAAGTTTCTTCTGAAACATTTAACAACTACAATATTTCGATTGTTCCTCATAAATGTATTTACAATTGCACCAAACAAGAGACTAATACGTTTCCTTCTAATTAAATGAAATTAAAATGAATATATGTTTATTGAGCTTAAGTTTAATTCTCCTATTAAACTGTGCACCCCTATTAAACTTTAAACCTAATTTCATTATTAAATAAGATGTGGAAATGAAACGAAATTCGAATGAACGATCGATTCTTTACGATTTCGAAGAATTTTCCAAGTACATTCTTTTCTTTCTAAATCCCACTTTTAAGTGAAAGGGCAACTGAGCTTCCTGAACGATGCCTGCACCCGGAAGAAGGGTTGCTTAAATGAGAAGAAATACAAGTCATTAATTGCATACTCACTGCGAACCCTTTCTACAAGGGGGATAGGGAGAGGGCTTCAGTGCCTCCCCCCAGCCACAACACCCCACTCTTCCAATCGTCTGGAGAGAGAAAAGGTCAGCAAAAGCCCATTAACACCAACCTGAAGAAAGTCCCCACGAGATCGTTATTTAAGAGTCGGGTGGGGAGGATGGATTCCTTAGGGAAAATGGAAGAAATCGGAAAAGTGTTTCCAGATTTAATCAATGGCAAGGAATACTTTTCGACATGCTTTCCGGTGGAAAGGGAAAGCGCTTTCTTTTGTAGGGCCATGTCCTACAAGAAATTGCATTCCTTCTCTTCTAAAATGGTTTTAAATAAGTTATTTTCCACGCTGTTCTTTACGTGTCAGAAAAAGTAAGAAAATCTACAATACCATTGAGTTCTGAAAAGTTTAAATGATTAAATTATCTAAATTAAATGTTAATTATCTAGATAATATACTTTTTAGTTAGTATTTAGGTTATTTAGATAAAGTTAATTGCTTAGATATCCTGAAATTATTTAAGTAGAACACAGATTATTTAAGCAATCTGTAAATTATCCAACTTATTTGAAGATGGTTACTAAACTTAAAGATTATCTTCGCATCAGAAAATTCAAATTAGTATTTTGCAAATTACTAAATTTGTCTGTTGATTATCTTTGCTGTTGTCAGATTATGTATTTAATATGAACAATTATGTAAGAAGACGGATTATCTAACAAGTCATCTGGAGATTATTTAAGCAATTTAAAGTAAGATAAAATCCGCAAAATAAGTGAATCATTTTATTTCCAGGTATTTTGAAAATTATCTAAGATACAAATTATTTAAGAAATATTCAAACTATCTGAATAATTTGAAGATTATCTTATTTGTTTTTATATTACTTAAGTTGTTTAAAGATTATCTAGACAGTTTAAGGATTGTTTAGTTAACCTGCTGATTATGAATTAAATTATCTTTTGATAAATAATTAATAATATCAATTTGTAGATCTTTACTGTATCTTCTATATAAAACAAACTCTTACAATGAATAATATCCAAAGGAAATCAGGCAACTTTGTGACATTAGGTGGTAGTTGTCTTGTTAATGTATTTTCACAATTATAATAATGTTGTAATGTAATTATTCAGTAATATTATTAATAATGTTTTATGATTATATAACTTTTAAAACAAATCATTTTAAGACATATCTGATTCTCTATAAACTCATTAAAGTGCAAAAACACATTTAACAAAAAATTTTTTCGGTAATCAATAAAATATTTATATTCCATTTTATGGGAAAACACAAAATTTCAGGTTGAGGAAAAATAAATCCATTATTTTTACGTGAATTTTATGTAACTTCTTTTGGATTCACTTTGTAAAAGGTTTAGAACAGCTTTCATGTAGATTTTTAGGTCTTGCGCGTTACGACTGCTGACATGCGGTTAACTTCGATCATTTTTGATATTTTATAGACATTTTCAACGATGCTGTATCCACATTCGAGGTGCATCTCTAACATCAAAAATACCCGAACGGAATCGACGAAACAAAAATTGTACATAACTGGTTGTTACAGTCTTATATAGGACGATAAACATCTTTCACAATTTTAGCCACCCGGCTATCTTTTTCGCCGTTACAAGAGAAAAACGAAAATGTATCGAATTTTCTGTTTGTTGTCTTCCATTTTTAAAACCTTGTACTCGTAACTGAATTAATCAAAGAAAAAACCGCAAGAGGATATTTTAGTGTCAAATGTCACCTTTCCAACGAGCATAAATCTGAAATTGTTTGATAGATACCTCACGAGATATCGATCACTACAGACGTCTACCGAAAAAATAATGGATTACTTTTTCCCCAAACTAATATTTTATTTTGTGTGTGTCAAATTTCTTTTAAAACAAAATTTTATTGACAAAAGAATTAATTATTGCTAAACATATATGAAATGTTTATTGTATTTAAGGAATAATGAAATGTTATGGAAAATGATGTATCTTACAAAGTTTTTAAATTATCTGTAATCCTATATCATACTAATAAAACTCAGAACACGCATTTCCATGGATCATACACAAGAATGAAACATTTTTAAATTCTTTATCAACTTTTTTTTTTTTTTTTAATTTCCTTATCAACAAAAATAATAAATATTGAAGATTTCAGATTAAAGCAAAAATTTTTGATAAAAGTTGTAAAATTTAATGAATTATGATAAATTATAAGATAATACTTGAGGCATAAGTCATGAATAGAAAGTCTTTTGATGAACATGACGACAAAACAAACTGTTTCTGACATTAATCTCCAGTGATATCAGCTAAAAGTAATTAATGTTTTATTTAACGATAATTAACTTAATGTCTGATAACAGTTCCAAAACTCTCACGATTCTAGAAAAATACTTTCCAATTTTTGGGTTTTAAATAATAAAATTTTCTATTAATTTTTAAGAAATTTAAATCCCATGAAACTGAAAAATTTATACTTTCATGAAAATTCCATTCTTTTCTAGATTTTGCTATTATTAGCAATTTGAAATAGCTGTATCATTTTAAAACATTTCATCTTAAATAATTTGATATTTGGTATAAATTCTTATAGAGCGAATGTTTTTATTTCTGAATTAATAAATACCTTTTTTTATCAATCATGCATCCATCCTTTCATAATCAAACGCTTCTAAATAATATCCATTAGTTTTTAGAATTTTTTGACTTTTTATACAGTGTATATGACCACTCTTTAGATTATGTTGTATTGTGGATTCTTAAGCATTATTTTTTAAAATAAATATTATTTCTTTATTATTTTTATCTGAATTTTCATTTATTTTATTATTTTTTTCCAGAAACCATTTATACAGATGGATTTATTTGTGATTTGAAATATGATTAAAATAGAGTTGAACTTAATTTTGAATAACTTTGTGATAATATATTTTCATATATTTGATAAACTTTTCAAGTTTTTAATTATAATATGATTAACATTTTACGCAAAAATAAGTGAAATTTCACTTTTGCATAGACTGTAAATATGATTTTTAAGGAATAAAAATTGTCTACAAGAAAAATTATATAAAAATATTAAAATTATCAAGAAATTTGTCATTAAATAAAAATTATGCTTTCTATATTTTTCTATTACTTTTAGACACAAACAAAAAATTTTATTACTTGAAAAAATATAATTTTACATAAAAGATACATCTCTGAAAAAAATTTTATATTAATAATGAAGTAAAAATATTTTATTGCAAATAAAATAAAATAAAATAAGAAAAAAAATATGCCTTCTGTAAAAATACTTCAGAACACAGAAAGTATTAAGAAAAAATAATAAGCAATTAGTCCATTCCATCTTACTACTTTTCTGGGGTTCGAACCTGAGATATACGTATAAATTTCTATGCAAATCAGTTAGATTTCCAAATTGTCAGAAATAAGCTTATTTGTGTAAAATTTTTTTAAATAATACTGTTGTTAGAGGTTTAATTTTATTAAAAAGCATTAAAACTAATTTAATCTATGCTGTAACAATGCTTAAATAATATTATTGTTAGTACTTTAATTTTATTAAAAATCATTAAAGAAACTAAATTAATTTATGTTGACAACATTTTATTTAGAATATATTTTTAAAATATAGAAAAGGGAAAAATAACAAATACCATTACATTTTAAGAATATAGATGATGAAGTCATTCATAAAGAATCAAAATACCCCCATTTTTGTCAGATTCCAATCTATTTTAGATTAAAAAATCTTACTCAAATTATTTACTTGTTAAGAATTATTCTTACTCAACTAATTCTAAATAAGACTTTAGAATCTTATAAACATAAAAATCATTGGGAAGCACCTGACACATTTTAAAGCTTACAATTTATATAATAAGTAACGGATTTTAATTAATAATCTTAATTATTTGATACATTCTAAAATTTGTATCATTTTCTTCAGTAAATTACCACGTAAACAAATTCCATGGCATGGAGGATATAAAAAAGATATATTCTATTTAAGAATAAATGCGAGTAAACATATCAATTATTGTAGCTGAATTTATGGAGTTTAGAACAACAATGCGTCGTCACTTTCTTCCTGTAAGCAGTGTTTTATGCAGATTTCCAAAGATGATATCATGGTATATAACAGAGGATTTGAGTGCTTATGATCAAGTTCCAGTCAGTCTTTCGGTAAAATAATTAAATCAATTCAGGAAAAGAGAATAATATTCAAACTAACTGAAAAAAATAGTTTATAATTAAAAACACGTCACTATGAGATTAGTATATAGTTATTCCATCATCAAAATGAGACTATGTACAAAAATATTCACATTTTAAAAAATACATATATATGTGAACAATTCTTTGAATATATCTCATAGATTTACTTTAATTATTAATAATTATGTTGTTGTTGTTGTTGTTAATGACACTTGGCGACGCCAATCCCGCCCGTCAAAGAGACTAAGCGAATGAAGTCAGAGAGGGAGCGTCTTCCTTTTTTTTTTAGTAGAGCACACTCATTCGAAGGTGGAACTACGACTTTTGGCTCATAGACAGCAGCACCACCTGAATCTTCCAATTTAGAGATTGAAACCAGTGAAGACCCAAGGTCTGACTCCAACCACCCCCAGAGGTATTAATTTGTTATGGGAATATGGAGAACATTGCGACCCGACGGATTTAATGTGCCTCAGTCGCCATTAGTGAACACGAAGGATCTTCGGCTAAGCCGGGATTCGAATTAACGAGAACGACGCCCTAACCAACCAGGCCAGTGCAGACCTCATTATTAATAATTATTATAATTATAATAATTAATAATAATTATTATAATTAATAATAATTATAATTATTAATAATAATTATAATTAATAGAATATTAGAATTAATAAATAAATTAATAATAATTATAATTATTAATAATTATTATAACATTAATGTATATAAAATAAAATGGGTCGAAGATTTTACAAACATAATTCTTAAGTTCATTTTATCAAAATAATGAAAAAAAGGCTTAGATTTACAATCATACCAGAGTATAATCAATTAATAAATCAATCTGTTAATGCGAATGATTTTGCTGAAGTGAGAAAATAAAAGAAAGCG
>JAPDSC010117686.1:105143-128536 GCA_026290005.1 Latrodectus geometricus
ATTAGACAGTTCATAAACATTAGATTTTTTTCACGAAGGTTAATGGAGTTGGTACCTACAGTTTAATGCATACTCCAAATCTCTACGAACAGTCAGCAGTTTTAGGGAAGGAATCCAACCCTAAAACTTCTGAGCTAAAAGTCACTTGGCTAAACATCAATTGCCAATTCTATGATTCCAGATTAAATACCCCATTTATTTATTTATGTCATCCAAGAATTTACCTTTTTTCAATACTCACAGAATTGGTTTTTATGCATTTAATAACCAGTTATTTTTAATGTCTTACAATGGAAAAAGTATAATCACCACTATAGTTAAATTAATCTGTATAAAACTGACATAAAACGAGCATACTGTTCATTTTTAAGCCATTTTTTAATCGTTAATATGGCAATGAAAGAATTAATCAAGTTTGGGAAGCTTGCCAAGGAGGATAAAAACCGGAAAACGTCCACGAGAAGAAGAAAGGTTGTTTAACAGATCCGGCTTAATTTAATGTTGGACGAAACGATGCGACTTAATAAAAAAACAAAAGAAGGATTAAATGAAAGCTCTTTAAGAACTAAATTATCTTCTTTGCTGAAGAATTCTTAGAAGAGAAGGGCCTCATTTTCTTTTCAGTACCGTTTCTAGCATGCGACCCCATTTGACATTAAGGGCCACCGATAAATTAGTCTGGATTTTTGTAAATAGTTTAAAGATTAAGAAGTACTGACTATGCTATCTAAATAGCTGAGTACATTTTATTCTATCTTACATAGATTAGGTACTTTTTAAGTACCCATTCAAGAATGGTACTTCATTTGAGATTTATAGATTATGAGACATACATAAAAGTACTATAAATCGAAGGTGATATAAAAATAGGTTTTTCTTTGATTAGTTTTAAATTGAAAACTACTCACGTTTGTGATACATTAATCAAAAACATTAAAATTATTCTGAAAAAAAAACAATATAAAACTTAGACTGCATTATTTTTTTGCCTGACCATTTTATTTGACAAATCCAACGTAACGTTTAATAAAATTTCCAGAGTAAAATTTAAACCAGCTATAGTGTAGCATGATTAGGTTCATTTTAATGTTAAACATCCTAAGCTGAAACTTTAAGAAATCATGCTTTCTTACTTGCTTTTAACTCTTTCAGGTATTCATTTTACTATCACAGGCAACAATATTTATTATATTTAAACAGATATAGTTACTATTACTAAGCAGGTAATTTTAATTTGGATAGTAAAGGTAATTCTTTTACCATCATTCTTTTAAACGAAATATTCTCATGTTAAAATGTTAATTTTGGAGTCGCGAAAAGCATGTTGATTGGTCATTAAAATCCTAAAATATTCTTCAAGTTCGATGAAAAAATAAGACTGATAAACGTTGTATAATTATTTCTTAGACATTTTATTTTTTTTACATATGGCCTGGAATCACCATCAGACATAAGTACCTGCTTGTTATTCAAAATAGCAATTTTTTGTCAAAAAGATATTCTGATACCTTACATCGAAGTCAAATGACGAAAGATACACTGAGACTTTATGTCATGTTTTCACTGTTGTCATTAAGAATTCTACTCTTTTATAACAGGGAATGTTAGACACCTTACAGTTCATTTCTTAATTAATATTCTTGACTTACGTTAAGGTGGCATACGGAATAATTAACATGTTTTGATATTTAATTCAAATCAAAGATATTTTTAGAAATACACAAGTGATGCAATTCTGCAAAGCCTAGGCCCACTAATATTGCTTGGAACTTGTACAAAAAAAAAACTGATTTAAGAGTTGACTCTTTTTTAAGAGTTGAATTATTTGTCGCAAATTCTTACCAATGATTTCATTGAGTCTTATCTACATTTTAAACATCTTGCACATTTTCTAATTAATGTTTTCTGTTATTTGCGTGCAATTAAATACTTGATTATTTTTTAATATTATTTTAATGTTACTTAAAGTACCCAATCGAAATTATTACTACCTTTCTCTGTATAAGAATATATTTAAATATGTAGTCTATTTTTTATGATTATACAGTGTTATTGAACGAATTTATATTCTTTTTTCTTTTTGGAATTAATAAGGCAAAAAAAAAAGAAAGAAAGAAAGAAAAGAAAAGAATAGAAAAAACTACAATAAATGAAGAATCTATTATATTTGGACTCAATCTACAAATTTTATTATTTATATTTCACTGCACAAAATAGTTTAATATATTTATATTTTTAAAGTTAATTAATATTAAAATATTATGTGATTATTTTTTTTATATTTTGATGATTTTAACTTCCTATTGTTTCCCTCACTTGCGTATATTGAAATGTGTGGTTTCAAAATTGATTTTTAAATCTTCTTGTTGCTTTATGACATTTTGATCTAAGATTTAATTGTTTTTTTCTTCGCAAGTTAATTTTTTCACAGCTGAGATTTGAAAGTAAAAAAGAAATATTAATTGTTCATTATCTTCAATTTTAACAATAAGAACATTAACGGATTCTAATAATCAAAATTAAGTTTTAGTTAATTTTATTTCATCACTACACTCTTAACTATTTTATATGTTTATCCTAGTCAAATCTGATTATGACTAAATTTTAATTATTGTTAACTTCTGAATTTGATATTTATTCATTTATTGTTGGTAAGTTTTATTAACTTTCATTTACATTAAAAAATGTTTTGTTTTTAATGTATTATAATTTTCAACTTCATCTCATTACTTTTTACTTATTAATTTATACTTTAAATATTTTCCACATAAGCATGTTTTCTATTTCTCTGTGTCTTAACATTGATCTATACACGAAGATATAGAGTGAATTTCATTAATATGTCTTCCATTTAAAGAATCATTGCTTTTCAGACAAATACAGAATCTTCTAGATTCCATGCTAGGTCATAAATACTCGTTCTGTTATTTTTCCTGATACCTGTGAAAAGGCAAAATATTCGTTTCGATTCCTCACAGTAAACCTGTAGGGAAATCTTTTTCCACGGCTGACTGAACGAGATAAGCCGTGCTCTGCAAAAGTAGGACATAGATTTAGTCTGGTTACCTCTCAGTTCCTAAATACCAAAAACATATTAAATAATATATCAGTCTATATTTTGTTAAAAATATAAGATATATATTTTAAATTGAACAAGAAATTTAATTCTTTTCACATTAACACATTAATGTTTTTTAACGTAGCTCAACTTCAATAAGAAACTCCGTTGTGTTTACTTATTTAAAAGTTGGATTTTTATGAGTGTTGTGTTTCTACTAATGCAGTATTTACGCGCACTTTAGAAAATATAAATATTCTTATTTAGTTTCAAAATGATAAGAAGTGTGTAAGGAAATCTGTAAAAATATCTAGACTAATATCAGAATTTAAAAACTAAAATCATGTTCCCGGATTAGGTGATTCTTCAGCAAAAGAAGAATTTGTCGACAAGATTTGCTCATTTTATTCAGATTCTGCTTTTTAAATCAGCATTTGCTAAATCATTTTTTAAATCAGACAAGGAATTATCATATTTCAAATGTTTCCTGAGATTCGGTTTTTAGTAAACATTTTTATTCGTGAAGGTAAAATTCTTCTTTCATTCACTTTGATATTTTGTTACTTCGTTATTCCTTATAACATAGTATGAATATTAAGCTTGCCAACTTCTGAATAAGTACTTTCTTAACATAAATATATTTTCAGAATTCTCAAATATTATTTATTTTTTGAGATGTTTTCATTTTATATATTTCCCTTAACTGATATGTCTTAAATCATATACAAGACAAGAGTCAAGATTTAGTTTCTGTGATATACATGGTAGAAACACTTGCAATTTAACTTGGTGCAACATTTATATTGGTGCAGCATATTTGCACAGTTTTAAACTTTATCGAATCTTTTTCTAAAAATGTATATTTTAAACTAATGAGAACTCTTATCTGATACTTTAAGTATTTTTAATTTACACAAATTTGGTTTCATGATAATAGTAACCATTCTGAGTTTGGTCTTTAGAACTCATTATGGTCAAAGAACAAAATATTGCCTTTTTAAGGTCACTAACCCTGGTTTGATCCCTGACACTTTTGAACAATTTAAGATGTATATTTTGCTTCTGTCTTCTACTTGTATGTCTGTTGTAGTGGATGTATAGGAGTATTTTGGAATTCCTTCCAATCCATACGTGAGTACAAAGCTGTAGTGTACCCTCTAGCTATGAAGCTATTTTGGAAGGCAGTTAAGCGGGGAACATTCATGTATCTTACAACGACCATCAATAGTTAGGCAATGCACTGTATGTTGTCAGAGGAAGAGAGTTTAGTCCGTAAAATTCACCATTTACTTTTCCGGCATCTGCTCAGATATTGTGAATTAATATGACTTCAGAATATTCCATATCATGAATCAGGATATTTTATGAATATTTCATGATTTGTATTTTTAAATTAACCCTTCTTTGCATGATTTTTTTCTTTATTGGTGAAATAAATCAAGTTGATATAATTCCTGTTCAAAATTAAAGGAAAAATGGTTAAAAAAATCTTAGTATATATTTATAGTATAAATTTAGCAAAAACAATATGCTAAAAATTTCCATCATCATCCAAACTTAGATCATTAGCTTAGTAATAAATAGAAATAAAAGAGGAAAATAACAGAAACACGCGTTACAAACCTTTCTTCCACTCATATTCAATTTTTTAGCAATAGAAACTCTAATATAACAAAACAAAATTATAAACGAAATCATACGTTTATTGCAACTACAAAAAACAGCGGAATGAGACAACTTTAAGCTCGTTTCACTGATAATGACACTTGTTTATTTTTGACAGCTATGTTTCTTTTTATGCAATGGACTTTAAAAAGGTATCCAAACACGATCCACTTAAAGTGAACTTGTTCTTTTATATAATTTTTGGGCATTATAGGTTATGATGGAAATTTCCACCATTATGCAAAGAAGGGTTAAAAAAAACACAGAATAACATTCCTAAGTATTTAGGTCTTATGAGAGCAACAAGTTCGTTGTTCTCATAACAATTCAACAACTGAGTTCGTTGTTGAATTGTTTTGACATCTAATTCAACTATGTTTGATGTCAACTGACATGTATAGCGTTGCTAATAATTTACTTCATGTTTAAAATTGACTGCATTTAAATTGTTAATTTCGATATAAAGTAATTTTCAAGCAACCAACCAACTCCAAACTTAAAATTGCAAGTTCTTAAATCATAAAGAACATTTTTTAAAAATTTTTCCTCATACCTTTTGACAACTAAAAATTCTAATAAATATCAACTACTTTATAATATTAAAATATCATCGAGTGCCAATGTTAACATTTGACTTGGTTCTTCTCACAACATGTCATATAAGCCAAGGGATACATTTTTACAGGCATCACCTTTGACTGATTCTTGTGTCAAACTAGCCAAATTGTATTCCTTTTAAAGTTTATGGGATGCACCATTTTATGTCAAGTGCTTGCTTAAACATTTTTTTTAAAAAGTTTGCTACTAAATTAGCACTTCCTAACATTAGTTTCCTAAAAAGAGCTGCAGAGTTTTAAAATTTTTAAAATTATTATGAGGCATCTTTTTAACTATTCATATTTAGTAGACATTATTTAATTGCCCTAGAAAAAAATTCGAAATGATTCCAAGCTCACATCGCAATAAATGTTCATACAAAAAGCAAAGGCAAGATTTTCATTTATTTTTGTTTAACAGTAAATACGGCAGAAAATTTGATATTTCATTTCAATGAGCCGTAACCTAAAGGTATGTGGAATACAGAAATCTCATCGAACACACATAATTAGTAAAAAAAGTAATATGTGAAAGAAATTTTAACCTTTGCATTTTTCTAACCAGTTTTTAGAGTAATTAAAAGTAAAAATTAAAGAATGTTGTTGACACAAGTAAACAAAAAGTGTTTCTAGAGAATATAGATGTGTGTGTGTGTCACTATAGTCAATGGTGAATTATTATTTGCAGAAATTAGAGGCAGCACATCAGTGGATAACTGCTGAAACATTTTGCATTCTATTTTGGCATCCATTGCATATCAATGCTTTTAAAATATAATAATTTTAAAATATAATAATTTGCTTTTAAAATATAATAATTTTTCAAAGGTTTTCCACAGATTCTAGAATCTTTTAGAAGTCGCAAAGGAAAAAATTAGGTAAACTCAAAATCATCTACTCTTACGGATATCATTCAGAAAACAAAAGTATTGCCTCCTGTATTCCGTTCGTTTATGATGGAAGGAATCAAACCTGAGGCTTTATATTTTAAAAGAAGCTGAATTATTATTAAGCTACATGAATGTTTCTGTGTAAATTGATGAAATCTATGAGGATAGTCTGTAAGCTGTTTGTAAAAAAGGTCCAAAAGTTTGACTGTTCAATAACTCATATCTCTATAAATATCATCATTTTGAAATAAACGATACTTATTAAATCATGATTTTCCTCAAATAATATAATGACAAAGATGAATTGGAAGACCCAACTCAGATGTCAACCTAGTTATTTTACAAAGTCAAAAAGAAAATTGCTGTGTTTAGTAGATTCATAGTCCATAATACTTAGATTGAGAAAAAAAAACAAGAAGCAAATCAAAAATATAATGGAAAATTTAGTAGATGACTTATCTCGTTTAAGAAAAGAGATAATCAATGAAAAATATTTAAAGCAGCCACTAATAATTCATATAGTTAAAATTTTTTTAAATTTTTCAGGAGAAAAAATAACTCAAAAGAACTTGTGAAAACATTTTTTATTTAGTTTTCATAAAATGAAAAAATGGCTTTCCACGTTAATATAAAAATGATCATTTGATTACTTTTTGTTCGAATGTGAAAAACAATTTATTTAACTAGATTTTTTTAACTTTAAATTAATTTAAAAATAGATAACAATTTATGACAGAAATATGTTGTTGGAATTATGTGTGAAGGTCATTTAATAATTTTCCTAAAACAGTAAAATAATAAATGAAATAAATAATTTAAGTAAATCATAATGTATGAGACAGGACATTATTGTGCTTTTTTTACCCATTAATTGAAATGAATAATAACATCATGTAAAAACAGCAAATCTGTAACAATGATTTGCTATATTTACATAAATGTAATTTTGCTAAATATTAGTAATCTAATTCACTTTTTTTTTTTGCTAGATATCTTATTTATTGAAATGTAAGAAAAAGAAAATGTTATAAAAATTTACTAATGTCATATAACAATAATCCTTTTTTATTTACAAATTAATCCCTGCTCTTAAAAGTAGAGATTTAGTAGTTTCTTTAAGCGGCTTCCCTCCCTCTATCATGAGTTATAAATCCAGAGATTGCGTTTAAAACACAGGATATACAAGCAGAGATTAAAAAAAAATAAGGAAGCAATCTGTCTTAAGACCTCATCTTCCTAAGCTTAAGAAACGTCTGGATCGTCCTTAAAGACGTGACACGATGAGGGGTGGTGAGTGTAAGTGAGGAAAATCGAAGGAAAAAAAGTGAAATATAGTTCATTATTTAGACGAGCTCAGCGCAGAAAAAGAAGCGCCAACTTTTTCTGGAAGCGCTGCAGCAATTAGGTAATGATTAATCCTCTACTAAATCCTACCGCGAGTTTCCTGATTAAACGTGGTAGTTAAGCGAGGTGTGGGGGTGGCATGTATTTATCACTGAACGAGGAGAGGGAGCTCTTAACCTCTCGCACCCCCCTGTCTCCTACCTCATCTTATCGCCGACCTTGCAGAGAAGTTTTAAAGCCCACCAATATTTCTCCCACTTCCTTTTTTTTTTTTTTTTTTCCCCAGAGAACTTTTTCGAAAATGAGTTCAAATAAAGAGAGAAAAGAACGAGAAAATAAAAAACCCCGGATATATTTAATTTTTTTTTTTCATTCTGTTGGAATCATCAGCTGTAGAAGATTATTGAAGGATCAATGGGAAATAATCTGAAACGTCTTTCCACCCACCACTTGAGAGGCTGCACAGAGGAGGGATTAGGACTATCCCCTACTACATCTCGGAAGTATTCGAGCAAAAGAGAAAAGGGGGGAGGCAAAGCGAGTCGGAATCTCTAATACTTGAGCTGAAAGAAGTACTTTAAAAATAGAAGAAGGAGGGGGTGAGAGTTAAGAAATTTTTAAAATCCCTTCCCAGGTTGTACAGAAAGTTCCCGCATGATAAGCCAACCAATGTTTTTCCTGATTTTTTTTCTTTTTTATCTCGTTCATGCTTCAAGAAGATCTTACACGATCTTTGCTTTAGTCGGAACTGAAAGATATAGAAGAAAAGCAAAAGACTTTCGAAGGCAATTCCTCGACAAATGTTTTTGTCATGTGAGATATTTTAGATTTTTTCCAGTAAATAAACAAAACATACAAAATTTACAGCAATCCGACATCGGATTTACACTTTTGAGGATGTCTTGCATAGAAAAAAGTAATTATATGTTTTCCTTTCATATTAAAATTACAAATTTTAATATTTTCAAAATGGCCCCAGTAATCTTTTCAAAGACTTCATCTTAGTAATTGTATTCAAAAGGAAAAGGAGTAGTTTGTATAAACATTTATTTTATTTTTTTTTATTGAAATTATTTTTTATGTTGCTTACTTAAAGCTACTTAACAAAAATTTGTAATCGTATTAGAAATATAAAAATTTGTTTACAGCAATCCGACATCGGATTTACACTTTTGAGGATGTCTTGCATAGAAAAAAGTAATTATATGTTTTCCTTTCATATTAAAATTACAAATTTTAATATTTTCAAAATGGCCCCAGTAATCTTTTCAAAGACTTCATCTTAGTAATTGTATTCAAAAGGAAAAGGAGTAGTTTGTATAAACATTTATTTTATTTTTTTTTTATTGAAATTATTTTTTATATTGCTTACTTAAAGCTACTTAACAAAAATTTGTAATCGTATTAGAAATATAAAAATTTGTTTTACTTGTATTTTTTGATTTTTACTAGTTTTTAAATTGTTATTTATCTTTGATAATCGAAATATTAATATATTTTTTCTGTGTTTAGTTTTCATTTTTTACCCAAATATCGTGAAGATATAAAGTTATAATGTATCTAAAGTTAGAATGACTAAAATATAAACAACTGTGAGCTTTATATATCAAAATATTTTATGTATATTTAAAAGCATTTTTACTTTATATCATCTTGAAATAAATTTAGAAAAATATCACTAATTGAAAAATATCGCAATGAAAGTACATATAAATTTCACTTAGTTATCGGTGTAAAAATGAACAAATAAAAGGGCATATATTTGAGAAGAAAAACAATTCCTTTTCTCTAAGACAGCTCAAGTCAGCGTGCCTGACTGCGGAAGGGAAGGTCCTGGTTTCGAATCCCATTTCGGCATATGGATGTACTTTCTCTCTGTCTCTCTCACCTGACTTTGTCCTTTCCTTGTATAAATTGGTTGAGAGAAGCATAATTTTACTCAATATCAAACATGCGTCTAAATATGGTGAAGCACCATCTTGCATCCACACAACTTCAAATATTAAATCATTTTGCCTTGCAATGCGGGAATCGCGTAATGAGTTAACATATCCAGATAGTAAGCACTTGTTACTATACAAGTTGGAGATAATCGGTAGTAACTTCTTCAAAAACGTAAGAGACGAGGAGGAAATTACTCGTTATACCACACCATACCACCACTTTTTGCTAGTGTAATGGACGTGCAAGAACATCATGTGGATTATTCTCTGCACACAATTTTTCGAATTCACGTTACCAATTAATGAGAAACGCTCCTCATCTGTCTACAGAATACGTAAAGTCCAGCTGCTATTTTCATCGTACCGGATAAGGAATTGATTCGCAAAACCCAGTAGTAATAGTATACCGCTACCAACTTCTGGACAAGCTGGAATCGATACGGAAACATGTTAAGAACAGAGAGCAGAATATTACGGACTGTTTCAGAATACTTCAGATTCAGAACACGTGAAACATGGTATGCACTAGCGGGACAAATTGTGCTTATCGTCTTATAAGCTTCTGCAACAGTTTCCAGAGGAAAGATATCCAGACTAAAGTCAATCACATGTGTAACCAGTTTCTTCAAATTTATGAATCAACTCCAGTACAGTATGGGCCTCACTGTAATCCATGGTTTCTACGGTAAACACGCGATGTCTCTGCGACATTTTGTCCATTCAGGTAATAAATCCTTATGATTTTTCCACGTTCTTTCCCTGAAAATGGTATCTTGTTTGGAATGTCAGTAAGCAACATACGCGGTTCGCATTTCACAGTGCCTTTTTCTTTCACCCAGCGAGATTACGTCAGAGATGACTGTGTCTTACGTGGAACCCAAAATTAACATTTCTTGGTTTCTTTTTCTGATTTTGTGGAGGACTAACTAGGCTGTGATTTCAACCGAAGAAGCGTTGTGTTGTAAATGAAATGAAGATTAATGTTCTGGTGCACTGCAAAATTCTTTGTTCTTTTTCCTTGCCTAGCTCCAGGTATTTTCGTTCTACAGGTGCCATTCCAACGCTATTTAGTGATTTTTAGTATAGCGCTTCCATTCCAAACAAAAAACTGGATGTTGCTATTTGAAGTTTTCTCACTGTCTCCGTAACTGTTTGAGTGACACTGTGTTTTCCATATCATTTTTGAACACATGCGTCAAAAATCTTTGTGCCAAAATTTCATTCAGTTTCTGTGAATGGTATATTAGTTAGATAGCCAAATTTTGAAACATATATTCTAATTTTCTTAATATAGTTAAGTTTTCTTAAATGTGGTCATATTTTTTTTCAAATGGCCAATTTATTTGAATGTTAAAGAAAATAAATATATAATATAATAAAATATTATATGCAGTTTAAATCCTTCTTTATTTACAAGTTAATTCTGACTCTTAAAATAGAGATATTTCCTAATCCATTTATATGATCTGTTTCCCTTTATTATGAGTTATAGATCCAGAGAGAGTATTGCAAAACGCAGGATATGCAAGCTAAGATTAAGAGAATGAAGCCCATCTTCTTCATCCTCCAAAACATTAAAGTGTTTGGGACATACTTGAAGGCATGATCTGAAGACGGTAAGTAAATGATATCCATCAAATGCCCTATAAAAAGAGGAGGAAAACAGTTCATTCACAAGAGGTCAGCAGTAATGGGAATGAAAAAGAAACATCTTCCGAAAGAACTTCAGCAATTGATTAATCCTCTACTAAATCCTGCCGTGGTTCTCTGATTAAATGTGATAGTTAAATAAGGAGATGGGTTGGTATACACATTTATCACAAAATGAAGAAATAGCTTTTTAATCTTTCCAACACTATTTTCTCATATTACATTTCCATTCTTCCATCTTTGACAGAGTTCTTAAAGCTACCAATATTTAATTTTCCATTTTTTTCCAGACAATTTTTTTTACAATGACTTTGAATAAAGAAGTAAAAAAATGCATAATTTTTTCCTCTAGAATTATCAGTTGTGGAAGATTAGGGAAGCGTCGATGAAAAATAGTATAAAACGTCTTTCCACCACTGCTTATTATTCAGAGGTTTGAGAATGGTCGGATTAAGATGATCCCCTTTTACATTTCGAAAATATTCTACGAAAAGAGGTAAAGTGGGTGGGAATCTCAACGTCTTAATTCGAAAAAAGTATTTTAAAAAAAGGAGAGGATGAGAAGAAGACTTAGAAGATTTTAAAAGTATCTTCTCAGTTGTATGAAAAGTTTCATCAAGAAAAACCAGCCAGTTCTTGATTTTCCTTATAATCTTGTCCATAGTTCAAGAAGATCTTAAGCAACCTCTGATTTTAGTTATTTCTGAAATATACAAAAGAAAGTATTATAGAAAATTCTTCTGTAAAGTTGAAACATGATAACATATATCCTGGGCAAAACTGATAAAAGATGTGTGGTGGCGGGAAAGGAAAAGAAACGCCAACTTTTTTTGAAAGAGGTGCAGCAATTAGGAAATGATTAGTTTCCCATTAAATCCTATCAAAGAATCTCTCAACAAACCTAGTAGTTAAGTGAGAGATGGCGTTGACTCGTGTTTATAAAAGAAAGAAGTAAGAGAGATTATGCTTTCTCACCCTACTTCTACTACTTCATATTATCTCCGACCTTTAAGAAGCTTTAAAGCCGACTAACATTTTCTCACTTTTATCCAGAGAAATTCATTGGAAATGACTTTAAATAAAGCCAAAAAAGTAAGAGACAAAAACTTGATCCATATAAATATTTCTGTTACAATCATCAGACGATCTATTGAAGATTATATTGATTACAATGGGAAATAATCTAAAACGTCTGTCCGCTCATCACTTAAGACACTGTACATTGGACAAGATTAAAATTACCCTCTCTTACATTTCGAAAGAATTAGAGCAAAAGAAGAAAAGTGAGGAGTAAAAAGATTGCAAATCTCTGAGTCTTAAGTCAAAGAAATTATTTTAAAAATCAGGAAAGTGTGAGAAGTTTCGAAAAATTTCAAAAATTCCTTCTCAGTTTGTACGGAAAGTTTCAGCATGACAAGCAAACTAATGCATCTTCTGATTTGACTTTTTTTTTTATCTCGTTCATACTTTAAGATTTTACTCACGGATTTTAATAAAATCTGAAAATGCAAAAGAAAAAGACAAAATTTTCCAAGAAAATTCCTCGGCAAAACGATTGTTTTATGAAACAGTTCTGCACATTTTTCAAGTAAATATAAAAAGCAAAACGTATATCGAAATCTCAGTTTACCGAAATCAGACTATCATTTTTGAGGATGATCTTTGCATTTAAATAATTCTTAAATGTTTTCGTTTTAAGTTATGATTGTAAATTTTGATACATCTAAAACGGAACCAGTGGTGGTTACAACGACATAATCATAGTAGCAGTGGTAAAGGTTTAAACTGAAACCTTGAAATTATCAACCAATGTGAAATAATTTTTGACTAAACTCACATTTACATTATATTATTAAAATTTAATTTGTAAATTAAAATTTTTAAATATAATGTATATATAGAAATTTTTTTTCACCTAATTTTCTCTCTCTTAGAATTATTTATCTTTCTACCATTTATTAACTTGCATATTATAAGTTTTGATATATTTTCAAAACACAATGGCTTAAGTTTAAAAATTTAATTTACAAATAAAGGATTACAGGTTTAAATATTTTTCGATAGTATCTTGTAATAATTATTAATTAAACTTCATTAAGTAATTTTTCCACTTTAATTAATTTGTATGCATATATATTACCTGATACTAAAATGCATGCAGAAAATTTGAACATTATATAAAAAATGTCTTGTTAAGGAATTATAATACAATAGTTTTCAAGTTATTAACTATAATGTTTAATAAAATATCTATAAATTAAAATATTACTTTTTTATTAAAAGTACTTTTTATTAAAAATTACATTTCATTAAAACTAATATTTACTAATAAATTATACTAATAATTACTAATAAATTAAAATATTACTTTTTATTAAAAGTAATTTTTATTAAAAGTTACTTTTCATTAAATATTTTAATTTATAGATATTTTATACAATATTATAATAATTACGAGTAATAACTTGAAAACTATTGTATTATATCATGCATAGTAAAATTCCTGAATAAAAATATTATTTCAAATCGTTACATAGTTCTAAAACAACCTCAGTTTATTAAATAAGAGATTTTAATGAAAAAATGTGCTTTTCTTTAAAATACAAAACTTTTTAATAAAAACATTTGCTATCATTTTAAGAAAAAGAAGCGAAATAAAAAAAAAATTACTGTCATTTTATAAAATATATATAAAAATAGTTATTAAATTCTCCTGAACACCCAGGTATTTCTTATTAGACTCTGAGTACAACAATAATATATAGACTGGAAATTAAAATATTGAACACAAAAATGTATACCATGTTGAATTCTCTTAGTGTTATTCTGGACATTAATTTTTTCATTTGTACTTTCTTTTCATGGCAAGCTGATTGATAATTGGTTTTACAAGGTTCCAAGATTCCATTTTTCAACACGGTTTGGAATCATTTCACATTCCTTTTACAAAAAATATTCAGTAATATTCTTTCATGTAAAAGTTAAGTCATTAGAATAGCTGAGACTGTCTGCGTGCAAAACAGGCAAGATACTTCACTCTCTAATAGATATGTTAATGAACACCTTTAGAATCGATTGTTGTTTCTAAAATGAACACATTTTAATCTAAACATAAAACTCATCTTCCACTGTTCAATAGTGCCTTTAATCAAACCTGGGACCATACAATCCAAGGAGACAAATGTTACTGCTATACCACGGTGGACCTTACATCTGGAATTTGGCGATAACTAATTAAATTTGGCGATATAGAACTTGGCAATCTTGGCTGTAGAAGTCTGGAGAGAAAATGCAATATTCTCTTAATGAAAAGTTTTGATATTTAGTACTAACCCCAACAAAGTTTATTATATTGAAAGAGTATCTATGTATATTAATTTTCCATGACTAGTGAAATGCCGATATTTTAAGGGAATTATCTTTAGATTTCACTTAATCATTTGATCCTGGTTCAGAGTAACCAAATGTTTGTAGCTATGATTAGTTGTTTCTGTTGTTGGAAGTAAAATTAAATGCATATCATTAAAGAAACAAGAAAATAGATTTTAAAACTTAAAATAGATCAGTTATTTTTTTCTGGGAATCGAATTTTAAACCTGACTGAAATTCGAGGAAGAAAGTGTTTTCTACAGTGAAAGAAAAAATATTTTTAGGTAAAAAAAAAATTTTTTTTTAAATCTCATACTAAAATTTTTTCAAATGTCTTAAAAATGCCCAAAATTCATTTGCTTACTGATAGAACTAAATTAGAGAGAAATGAAATTTTATAATCTTCAAACGAATATATTTTTAAAATTAAAACTACTTAGAACATTAAAACTTTTATTTTAAAAATGTATAAAATGAATAACGTAGAGTGAATTTTATTTCTCCTTAATTTACTCAAATTATAAATAAATTTCAAAAATAAAATTATACTAAGCATTCAAGGAGCTGCAAATTTATTTGTGGTTTTATCCTTTCTTCATTCACTAATTCGACTAAAAGGTAACATTAAGTTCGAAATAATCTTATACAAGCAATGAGCGAATTTCATTTAAATGTAATGTCACTTAACGATCAGAACCTTGGTCATTATTTTTTTGCGTAACTCGCAAATTTATTTGATATTTTGAAAAATAAAATTAAAATTTTATAAATACTTAAATACAAATGCAACAATCCTTTATTTACAATTTAATGCTGACTCTTGAATTAGTGATCTATAAGTTCCTTTATGTGATCTTTCTACCAAAAGCTGATCCAAAAAGATATGGTTTAAGAACGTAGGATTTGTAAGCCGAAAAATTTAAGTAATCAATTTTTAGTGCTGACCATGCATTTTTTTACAATTTAATGCTGATTATTGAATTAATGATCAATAAGTTCCTTTATGTGATCTTTCTATCAAAAGCTATAAATCGAAATCATTGTGCTCAAGAACGTAAGATTTACTAGCCAAAAAATTTATGTTATTAATATTTCGACTTTATCTTCATTTTTCACTAAAGAACAAACGCTTCTAGTGATAACGTGATTTATAGGAGTGGGTGTAAAATGTGGAGTGTAAAGTTGGTGAAAAAACTGAAAAACATTGCCCATTCTTTGGATGAGCTCAACATGTGTGGTGGACAAGAGGAAAAGAAATGCAAATTTCTGGAAGCGCTGAAGCAATTAAGAAAATACACTACTGGCCATTAAAATTGCTACACCAAGAAGGCGACATGCTACAGACGTGAAATTTATACGAAAGGAAGAAGGTGCTGTGATATGCAAATGATTAGTTTTTCAGCGCATTCAGACAAAGCAGGCGTCAGTAGCGACACCTACATTGTGTTTAAATGAGGAAATTGTTCAGCCGGTTCCTCATATACAAATTGCATTTGAACGTTGTTGCCTGGTGAAAAGTTGTTATGATGCCTCGTGTAAGAAGGAGAAATGCGTACCGGCATGTTTCTGACTTTGATAAAGGTCGAATTGTAGCGTACCGGGATCGCGGTTTTTCTTATCGCAGTATTGCTGCTCGCGTCGGTCGAGATCCAAAGACTATTAGCAGAATATGGAATCGATGGATTCAGAACGGTAATACGGAACGCCATGCGGGATCTCAACGGCTACGTATCACTAGCAGCCGAGAGGACAGGCATATTATCCGCATGGCCGTAATGGATCGTGCAACCACGTTACGAGCCGTGAGTCAAGAAATGGGGTCGTTGGATACACGTCTCGGTCATCTCTTGTTCGCATTGATGGTGCTTTGAATAGTGCACGTTACATTTCTGGTGTGTTACGACCCGTGGATCTACTCTTTACTCGAGCCTTGCGTAACCCTACGTTTCAGCAGGATAATGCCCGACCGCATGTTGCCTTTATTGTACGGACCTTCCTTGATACAGAACATGTTCGGCTGTTACTCTGGCCAACACGTTCTCCAGATCTTTCACCAATAGTAAACTTCTGGTCAATGGTTGCCGAGTGACTGGCTCGTCACCAAACGCCAGTCGCTACTGTTGATGAGCTGTTGCATCGTGATGAAGCTGCATGGGCATCTGTACCTGTACATGCAATCCAATCTCTGTTTGACTCAATGCCCAGGCGAATAACTGCTGTTATTATTGCCAGAGTTGGTTGTTCTGGGTACTGATTTCTCAGGATCTATCGAGCCAAATTTTTTGAAAATTTAATCACTTGTTATTTCTAGTATAATATATTTGTCCAATAAATATCATTTTGTTATCTGCATTTCTTCCTGCATTTCTTCCTAGCATTTTAATGGCTAGTAGTGTATTAATTCCCTACTGAATCCTGTAATGGGATCTCTGATTAAACTTAATAGTTAAGTGAGTATGACATATATTTATCCTAAAACGAAATAAGACCTCTTATCCTCTTACTGCTACCTCATCTTACCTACGAGCTTTGCAGAGAAGCTTTAAATCTGCGACTAGCAATTTTTATCACTATTTCTAGAAAACTTTACCGTAAAAGACTTCAAATAAAAAGAGAAAAGTGCGGGAGAAAAGTGGATAGGTATATCTTTGCTTGGTTGGAGTCATCAGCTGTTAAAGATTATAAAAGAATCAATGGAAAATAATCTAAATCTTCTTTCTGCCACCATTTTAAAGACTGTAAAGTGTGGAGGATTAAAATGAGCCTCCCTTAAATTTCGAAAGAATTCGAGCGAAAGAGGAAATAAAGAAGTAAAGTTATTGGGAATCTCTAAGTCTTAAATCAACGAAAGTATTTTAATATATAGAAGAGGCTGAGAAGTAGATTCCTGAAATTTCAAAAAGCTCTTCTCAGATTATACGAAAAGCTTTTGCATGGTGAGTCAGGTAATGTGTTTACTGCATTTTTTTATTTTGTTCATATTTAAAAAAATCTTACATGATATTAGGTTTTAATAGGATCTAAAAGCTACGGAAAGAAAGGAAATAGTTTTGGAAGGAAATTATTCCACAAAACTAGAAAATATCTGCTGTCATGCGAAATTTTGGATAGTTTTTTAAGTAAACTAAATTAGGAAATATGAAAATCTCAATTATCCAGCATTAGATAATCTCTTTTGAGAATGATACTTCCGTCGAAACAATTCTTAAATGATTTCGCTTAGATCATAATTTCAAAATCTGATACATGTGAAATGATATTCTTCCAGAGATATTTAAAATTTCTTTCCATAATATTTTAATTTGTATGAATGCAAATTAATGAATAAAGTTTTATTATCAAATGTATGCTTTTGAAATTAATTCATGTCTGTTAATTTAAAAAATATAATATCTCGAGTTATACATGGTTTACTTTTTAATGATCTATTTCATTACAAATTAGATTTTTTTAGGTTTCATAAGCTTTAATATCTTAATTTCTAGTTAGAACGGCTGTAATTATATTATTATAGTTAAACTACGTGTTACTAGTTTCCCAGACTCATCCGTTATCAATGTCACTTAGTGTAAGAGAGTTCAAAAATAAACTTGGAAAACTTTTTCTAAGCGAATAGGATATACATAAATTCCGTTTGTGAGATAATTTTATATTTAATTAGTACTATATCCACGTTTAAAATAAACATTAATCATATCGTCACAAAGAAATTCATATTTATATTTAATTTATTATACGTTACGCGAAGTTATATAACTATCATTTCCATTGAATTTATTTTAAAAACAAATATATGTATATAAGTATGTAAGTTTAGAATTGAAACAAATGATTAAATAGCTAAAATTATTTTAAAATATATTTCATCTGAATTATAAAGTTTAAATTTATAATAATACCTTTTATTTAAAATTTGATGAATTAAATACATTGAAGGCTATTAATATTTTACAATATTTATGAAATAATTAGCAGTTATAATTTAAGTGCATTGTCATTAAATATTTATAATATTTATCTCAATTTTTTATTTGATTAAATGACAAATGTGTTATACATTTTTTTCAAAAATAATATGAAAAACGTCCGAATAAAATATATGCAAAATTAATAATCATTCTGCAAGTCAATCCTGATTTTAAAACAGATAAATCTATTGGTTTCCTTAATTTATCTCCTTCCTTCTAGATAAAAATAAAAATAAAACTGTGTTGTTTAAAATCACAAGTTATAGAAGCCGAAATAAAAAATGAAGCAATCTTCTATAAGATTTCATATTCCGGATCATAAGAAATCGTCTGTGTTACCCATGAAGATATGAACTGAGTAGAGGTGAATGCAATTTTAGAAAATACTAAAAAAAAATGAAAAATAGTCCCTTATTGAGGCAAGCTCAACCTGTTCATTGGAAGTCAT
Source organism: Latrodectus geometricus (assembly GCA_026290005.1). Taxonomy (NCBI): domain Eukaryota; kingdom Metazoa; phylum Arthropoda; class Arachnida; order Araneae; family Theridiidae; genus Latrodectus; species Latrodectus geometricus. Next base: position 124,075 of record JAPDSC010117686.1, read on the forward strand.
GGAAAATAAGTGGAAATTTCTTCTGCAAGCATTACAGCAATTAGGCAGTGATTAATCCCCTTCTAAATCCTACCAGGAGTTCTCTGACTAAACTCAGTAGTTAAGTAAGGAGGGGGATTGGTATATATTTATCACAGAATGAGTGGGAAGCTTTTTACTTTTCTAACCCCCAGCGCCTACCTCATCTTATTTTTGATTTTGAAGAAAAAAGCTTTAGAGTCTACCAATATATCTAATATTTTTTTCCAGAGAGTTTTTTCGGAAATGACTTCAAATAAAGTGAGGAAGACACGAAAGAAAAATAGATATTTTATATTTTGCTGGAATCATCATCTGTAGAAGATTATGGAAATATCAATGGGAAATAATATTGTATAGATGTATTGTACTGAGAGAAGATTGGTACGATCCCCTCTTGTAGAATAAATTCGAGCAATGGAACGAAAAGGGAAAAGTAAATGAATCTCTACGTCGTAAGCAGAAAGACCTGTTTTAAAAGATAAAAGAAAAAGGGTGTGAGAGCTAAGAAATTTTAAAAATCCCTTTTCAGATTCCCCGAAAATTTCTCGCGTTTCAAGTCGAGCACTGCATTTCCTGATCTTTATTTTTATGCCGTTCATGCTTCAAGAAGATCTTACAAGATCTCTGCTTTCAAACAGATCTGAAAGTCATGGAAGATGGAAAAATTTTCGTCAGAAATTTACCGACAGAATTGAGACAAATGCTATTGTCCTATAAAACTGGAAATATTTTTACTGTGAAGAAATTACATATTATGCCTTAAAATCTTTGTTATCCGAGAACACATTATATTTTTTGCTAAAAAATAAATGTATAGAAACAAATGCTAAATGTATTCGTTCTAATTCTTGGTTTCAAATCTAAGGGGGCTTATGTCCAAAGTGTAACCAAATGTATTATATTATCTAATAATGATAGAGTTGAATAGTCTTATGAAAAGAACTTAAAACCAATACAAAAAGCTATATTTTAAATTAACGTATTTTTAATTGTTCATTTAAATATATTTAATTTAAATTCCTATTTATACTACTAAGAAATTTACGAATTGTCATCAACTGTGCTCTTTTTTAGCTTTCAATAATGAAAGCTATTTATCTTTTTTAATTATTTATCTTTTTTATACTAATAATCTTTTTTATTTCTAATTGCGGGCACCCTTGAGCAAGTAAGTACATTAGCTCATTTGCTGCAACAAGGCCGGAAACTGCCACTCATTTTATCGTTATCCGGTGGGCACCTGTGAACCAAGTCATGGAGCTACGAGTAGCATCGCCCATGCCACACCACCACAAACCCGTTTATAGGGAGGGCCACATTCATACATCATCTGAGGAAAGGACAAGAAACACAGAGAGAGAGAAAAAAAGTACATCCATGCCCGAGCCGGGATTCGAACCCAGGTCCTCCCCATCCGTAGTAAGTTACGCTAACCACTAGACAGGTTTTGCGGCTCTTTATATTGAATACCAGGGTACAAATTTTAATGTATTTTCCAGATTTTTAATATTTGCATTTCTATGTTAGAAAATTGCTAGAATATGATATTTATTTTTCCTAAATTAATTTTACTAATGAAGCAATATTTGAAGTTTATGCTGGTGATTTATCGACGAATCCAGTAACATTTACGGGATTCATCAATAAATTGTTTACTTCTTTCTTTTGGACAAGATAGATCACTGATTTGGAAATGTTCTTTACTGTTCTTACACTAAAAGTAAAATTTTTAGGTAGTAAGATTCAATAAAAGCAAAGATTCCATTTTTAATATATTTTGTAAATGAGGCATGATCAAATGTATTAATCAATTTCAATGTCATCAAGAATTGAAATTTATATATTTACATATTATATATACCTATATAAGTGATATATCTATAGGTTCACAGATTGAAGTAAGTGAACATATACCAAAAAATGTTCAATATAGCCGTCACTACTTATAAGCACTCTTTTCGATTAAGATTTGAATTAATATATCTTGAATAAGAAAGTAATGACATCATCCATAACATTCATCCGCACTTTTCTCTAGGAGGGAAGAAAAATTTGGAGATTTCTGTAGACATGAATGCAATGAATTTAGATAAATCCCGATTCTTATCAGAATTTGATAAAAAGTTCAAGTAAACTACTAATCCATTCTCTCATAAAAGCCTTTAGGTTTGAATTATTTCCTTATAAATATTTATAGAAACTTGAAATATACTCATACAGTAATTTTTCAAGTAAAAACGCAGCTCATCTGAAAATCTACCTGTCACATTATTTTCTAGTTGAATGGTTAGAATATTGGACTTCCATTCAGCAGTTCATGCGTTCGAGTCCTATATTGAACATGAATACTTTTCATGATTTGAAACTACTTTGAACTGTATATCCCATTTGAATTAACCTTCTTGTGCAAAAGTGATTATAGGGTGATAAAATAAACTGTTTCAATTTGGTTTTGGAGTAGTCCGTAAAAGTCCTATCTCCATTATAGAGCAGTAAAGAGATTTATACTCGTTGCGAGCAAGGAAATAATATTAAAGCCACAAAATGCATATAGTTACTTAAACGAAATTATTGGAATATGTTATTTTTGTTCTGTCTCACGCAATGTTTTTTCCTAATGACACATAAGAAATCTATAGGAGTCCTTTTTCTAGAAAGAGTTGGAAGAGTTTATGACACATAGTTAAATGCCATTTCATGAGCTCGTATTTTCATTCTATGCTTTAAATCTAATAGCACTTTAAATCATGCTTAAACGTAAAAAAACAAATACACTATCTCTACTTTATTTTTACTTTTTTTAAAATTCTTTTGAAAAAACCTCACTCCAATTTTTGTTACAAATGCCTCCTGGCAAAGGTTTTGCTAATTATGAAGGAAAAACGTATAAAAATATATCTTAATTAAAACGATAATATACGTAAGATATGAGGATTTTATAAACTAAAAGTCTCAAAGGCATATCATACTTGGAAAATTAACATCTTATTTTTAAGACTTGGCGACGTATTTGGCTATTAAAAGTTTGTCATCACGAAACAATGAGTAAGCAGTATCTTATTAATTTAGGCCATTAAATTACAAGCAAACTTTGAAATTTAATATTGAAATTTCTAGTAGTAATTAAAGTATATTTTAAATATTGACATTTTAATAACGAATATAAATAAAATTACCAAGTTTGTAATAATATTTATTAGACGGGAACTATGCATATAAGCGAATAGTTCATGATGCTCTATAATACATTTATATTTTCCCTATTTATAATAAGATTTGCTTATGTATAAAATGTTCTGTTTCATTAAAGACAGGTGTACGTAAAATAGAATTATATTTTTTAAATGAACATTTTGTTATATCCAAATGTTCGTTTCTAGTTCACGAATATAAATCATTTCTATTCTTTAAATAAAAATAAACTTTAATATAGAATAAAAAATTGAAAAATCAAAATAATAAAAATTCATCATAGATAAAGACATAACTTTCAACAACGCTGTTTCTCAAATCACTAAAAAAGTTAACATATTTTAGCCACGTTAATCTTACATTATCCTATGTAATTATTACTTTTTTTAATTGATTTGTAAACTATAAAATATTATAGAGAATTTCAATTTACATTGCATACCAAAATTTTATTTATAAAATAGTTTAAGAGTTTTATATAAAGTAATAGACTGCTTTGGAACATTAATTCTGAATTAACTTTTAATTTATTCTAAAAGATTAAAATGCAATCATTAAATTATTTATTTTGTGTTGTAAAATACTGACATTTCATAGAATTTCGGCTAAGATTGCATACCTGAATTTCATTTCTAAAATTAGAAAATTATGCATTAAATAATGCGTTATTTATGAACATTTCTGTACAAATTACATAACTTATTCTAGCAGTCAGTATTACATTTAAATAAGTTCATGATTTTTATTGTAATCATACATATAAGTCATTTTCACTTCAGTATTTGATTTATTTTTATTAATAATTGTTTTCCTAATAATATCTATATAGAGTGATAAATATCTAAGAGAAATAATAAAAAATATTTGTACCTATTCATTAAGTATATTAAAATCGTCGCATGTAAACACATGTAATAAAAATACTAAATATCCTTGAGAAGGAGAATCAAGAATCAATCAATCAATATCAAAGAATCAACTTCTTATAAAGATTTCGGATTTTAAGCTTTGAATTTATTTATTATTTGTGATGGTTGGGTTTTGCGAATAAAACTATTTTTTATTGCTCTTAGAATAAATTTAGAATTAGTTTCATTTTTCTAATAATTATATCTATGCAGTGAACTGCATGGTTTTGAATGTTATTTCTGTCCTTGTTAAAATGTATGCCAACGCTTAAGATTTAATTTAGTTTGCTTGTCATTCTGTTTTAGTTTTTTATTTCCAAGAAAATCTTCGAAATAAAAAA
>JAPDSC010117686.1:128936-143829 GCA_026290005.1 Latrodectus geometricus
ATATATATATATATATATATATATATATATATATATATTATTTGTGAAAGAAAACTGAGAGCGAAGGGTAGATATAAAAATATTCTTCATTTAATATCAAAATAAAATTTGTACAATAGAAAAATTTTACGTTCCATAACGAGTACGAAAGTTTAGAATGGAAGCAAAAGATTAAATATTAAAATTATTATTTTAAAATTTATTTCCTCGAAATTTTCTAGTTGAAGTTTATAATAATACCTTTTATTAAAAACTTGTATTAAATAAATTAAAATCTATTGATATTTTACAATATTTATGCAGTAACTAGCAGAGGTATAATTTAATTGTATTGTCGAGTTTAATATTTATAATATTAGTCTCAATGTTTTATTCGTTTTAATAAAAAGTATATATACATGTATTCAAAAACAATATGAAAAATGTAAAAAGAAAATATATGCATAAGTAATAATCTTTCTACAAGTTAGAATCCTGATCTTCAAACGGATGAATTTACTAGTTCCTTTATAAATTTACTAAACACATCTCCTTCATCCTATTTAAAAATAGAAAACCAACTATGTTGAATAAAGTCACAAGTTATACAAGCCGAAATAAAAAAGAAGCAATCTACCTTAAGATTTTATATACCCCCGATCATAAGAAATCGTCTGGGTTTTCCACTAAAATATGCACTGCTCTGAGGTGGTGAATGCAAGTTTGGAACATACTAGGAAAAAAGTGAAAAATAGTCTTTTACTGAAACAAACACAACACATGTTCATAGGAAATCATGGAAAATAAATAAGAAAATTTCTTCTAGAAGCTTTACAGCAATTAGACAGTGATTAATCCCCTACTAAATCCTACCAGGAGTTCTCTGACTAAACTCAGTAGTTAAGTAAGGAGGGGGATAGGCATATATTTATCACAGAATGAATGGGAAGTTTTTTTTTACTTTCCTAACCCCCAGCGCCTACCTCATCTTATTTTTGATTTTGAAGAAAAGCTATAGAGTCTACCAATATCTCTAATATTTTTTCCAGAGAGTTTTTTCGGAAATGACTTCAAATAAAGTGAGGAAGACACGAAAGAAAAATAGATATTTTATTTTGCTGGAACCATCATCTGTAGAAGATTATGGAAATATCAATGGGAAATAATCTTTCCTCCACCTCTAGATGTATTGTACAGAGAGAAGATTCGGACGATTCCCTCTTGTAGAATAAATTCGAGCAATGGTACAAAAAGAGAAAGCAAATGAATCTATATGTAGTAAGCAGAAAGAACTGTTTTAAAAGATAAAAGAGAAAAGGTGTGAGAGCTGAGAAATTTTAAAAATCCCTTTTCAGATTCCCCGAAAATTTCTCGTGTTTCAAGTCAAGCACTGCATTTCCTGATCTTTATTTTTATACCATCCATGCTTCAAGAAGATCTTACAAGAAGATCAAGAAGATCTCTGCTTTCAAACAGATTTGAAAGTCACAGAAGATGGAAAAATTTTCATCAGATATTTCCCGACAGATATGAAACAAATGCTATTGTCCTATAAAACTTTGGCAATATTTTTACAGTGAAGGAAATTACATATTATGTCTTAAAATCTTTGTTATCCGAGAGCACATTATCTTTTTTGCTAAAAATACATGTACGGAAACAAATGCTAAATGTATTCGTTCTAATTTTTGTTTTCAAACCTAGGGGGGGGGTATGTCCAAATTGTAACCAAATGTATTAATAGTAATGATATTTGAAGTCTTATGAACAGATCTTAAAAGCAATATAAAATGCTGTATTTTAAATTAAAGTATTTTTTAATTGCTCATTTAAATACATTTAATTAAAATGCAAATTTATACTTCTAAGAAATTTACGAATTGTCAACTGTGCTCTTTTTTAGCTTTCATTATTTCTCTTTATATTAATTTTTATTTTTTTATTTCTAATGGAGGGCATCCTTGAGCAAGTAAGTACATTAACCCATTTGCCACAACAAGGCCTGAAACTGCTACTCATTTTATCGTTACCCGGTGGGCACCTGTGAACCAAGTCAAGAACCAAGGTACGAATAGCATCACCCACGCCACACCACCACAAACCCGTTTATAGTGCGGGCCACATTCATCCATTATCTGAGGAAAGGACGAGAAACAGAGAGAGAGAAAGTACACCCATGCCCGAGCCGGGATTCGAACCCAGGTCCTCCCCATCCGTAGTAAGTTACGCTAACCACTAGACAGGTTTTGCGGCTCTTTATGTTAAGTACCAAGGTACAAATTTTAATGTATTTTCCAGATTTTTAATATTTGCATTTCTATGTTAGAAAAGTGCTAGAATATGATATTTATTTTTCCTAAATTAGTTTTTACTAATGAAACAATATTTGAACTTTATGCTGGTGATTTATCGACGAATCCAGCAATATTTAAGGGATTCATCAATAAATTGTTCACTTCTTTTTTTTGGACAAGATAGATAACTGATTTGAAAATGTTCTTTACTGTTCTTACACTAAAAGTAAAATTTTTAGGTAGTAAGATTCAATAAAAGCAAAGATTCCATTTTTAATATATTTTGTAAATAAGGCATGATCAAATGCTTTAACCAATGTCAATGTCATCAAGAATTGAATTTTATATATTTACATTATGTGTATTACCTATATAAGTGATATATCTTGAAGTAGGTGAACATATACCAAGAAAAGTTCAGTATAGCCGTCACTACTTATAAGCACTCTTTTTGATAAAGATTTGAATTAATATATCTTGAATAAGAAAGTAATGACATCATCCATAACATTCATCAAAATCATCCATAACATTCATCATCCATAACATTCATCATTCAAGAAAAAATTGGAGATTTCTGTAGACATGAATACAATGAATTTAGATAAATACCGATTCTTATCAGAATTTGATAAAAAGTTCAAGTAAACTACTAATCCATTCTCTCATAAAAGCCTTTAGGTTTGAAACATTTCCTTATAAATATTTATAGAAACTTGAAACATACTCATACAGTAATTTTTCAAGTAAAAATGCAGCTCATCTGAAAATCTACCTGTCACATTATTTTCTAGTTGAATGACTAGAATATTGGACTTCCATTCAGCAGTTCATGCGTTCGAGTCCTATATTGAACATGAATACTTTTCATGATTTGAAACTACTTTAAACTGTATATTCAATTTGAATTAACCTTCTTGTGCAAAAGTGATTATAGGGTGATAAAATAAACTGTTCAATTTAGTTTTGGAGTAGTCCGTAAAAGTCCTATCTCCATTATAGAGCAGTAAAGAGATTTATACTCGTTGCGAGCAAGGAAATAAATTTGAAGCCACAAAATGCATTTAGTTATTTCAATGAAATTATCAGAATATGTTACATTTGTTCTGTATCACGCAATGTTTTTTTCCTAATATCACAAGAAATCTATAAGAATCCTTTTATTAGAAATAGATGGAAGAGTTTATGACACATAGTTAAATGCCATTTCATAAGATGATATTTTCATTTTTATTCTTTCAAGTTAATAACACTTTAAAACATGCTAAAATGTAAAAAACAAATATACTATCTCGACTTTATTTTATTTTTTTTTAAATTCTTTTGAAAAAACCTCACTCCAATTTTTGTTACAAATGCCTCCTGGCAAAGGTTTTGCTCATTATGAAGGAAAAACGTATAAAATATATCTTAATTAAAACGATACTATACGTAAGATATGAGGATTTTATAAACTAAAAGCCTCAAAAGCATATCATACTTGGAAAATTAACATCTTATTTTTAAGTCTTGGTGACGCATTTGGCTATTAAAAGTTTGTCATCACGAAACAATGAGTAAGCAGTATCTTATTAATTTATGCCATTAAATTACAAGCACACTTTGAAATTTAATATTGAAATTTCTAGTAGTAATTAAAGTATATTTTAAATATTGACATTTTAATAACGAATATAAATAAAATTACCAAGTTTGTAATAATATTTATTAGACGGGAACTATGCATATCAGCGAATAGTTCTTGATGCTCTATAATACATTTATATATTTCCTATTTATAATAAGATTTGCTTATGTATAAAATGTTCTGTTTCATTAAAGACAGGTGTACGTAAAACAGAATTATATTTTTTAAATGAACATTTTGTTATAACCAAATGTTCGTTTCTAGTTCACAAATATAAATCATTTCTATTCTTTAAATAAAAATAAACTTTAATATAGAATAAAAAATTGAAAAATAAAAATAATAAAAATTCATCATAAATAAAGACATAACTTTCAACAACGCTGTTTCTCAAATCACTAAAAAAGTTAACATATTTTAGCCACGTTAATCTCACATTGTCCTATGTAATTATTACTTTTTTTTAATTGATTTGTAAACTATAAAATATTATAGAGAATTTCAACTTACATTGCATACCAAAATTTTATTTATAAAATAGTTTAAGAGTTTTATATAAAGTAATAGACAGCTTTGGAACATTAATTCTGAATTAACTTTTAATTTATTCTAAAAGATTAAAATGCAATCATTAAATTATTTATTTTGTGTTGTAAAAATACTGACATTTCATAGAATTTCGGCTAAGATTGCATACCTGAATTTCATTTCTAAAATTGGAAAATTATGCATTAAATAATGCGTTATTTATGAACATTTCTGTACAAATTGCATAACTTATTCTAGCAGTCAGTATTACATTTAAATAAGTTCATGATTTTTATTGTAATCATACATATAAGTCATTTTCACTTCAGTATTTGATTTATTTTTGCTAAATAATTGTTTTCCTAATAATATCTATATAGAGTGATAAATATCTAAGAGAAATAATAAAAAATATATGTACCCATTCCTTAAGTATATTAAAATCGTCGCATGTAAACACATGTAATAAAAATACTAAATATCCTTGAGAAGGAGAATCAAGAATCAATTAATCAATATCAAAGAATCAACTTCTTATAAAGATTTCGGATTTTAAGCTTTGAATTTATTTATTATTTGTGATGGTTGGGTTTTGCGAATAAAACTATTTTTTATTGCTCTTAGAATAAATTTTGAATTAGTTTCATTTTTCTTATAATTATATCTATGCAGTGAACTGCATGGTTTTGAATGTTATTTCTGTCCTTGTTAAAATGTATGCCAACGCTTAAGATTTAATTTAGTTTGCTTGTCATTCTGTTCTGGAAATAAAAAACTAAAACAGAATTTTTAATAGTTAAAAATCTACAATTTCCAGTGAATTTCAATCCATTACAATCATTCACAGCCAGGTAGAAAATTGAACTCTTGTACGATTTTGATGAAAACACGACTGCAAATTTTACAGCTGCCACTTTGAATTTGCTCTGAAAAAAATGCATTTGAAATATTTAAATAAATATATAACAATCTTATCTTTTAAATTAACAATTTTGAAATTATGTACTTTACAAATACTAAATTATGCAAAAGTTAACAGTAAATATTTTAAAAATAACGTTTAAAATCATCTCTATCATTTAAAGCACAGAATTTAAAAAATAAAAATTTATTTTTTAATAAAAATTTAATAACATTTAAATTAATAATAAAGCATTTTTAAGCAGGCCTTAACAGTTCAAAATTAATAAATAATTTGATTTTAGAAATACTTAAGTAACAAGATCTTTTCTTATGACTATATAAAAATATCTTTAATAATTTTAAAATAAAAAAAAAATTAGTTGAAGAAAGACATCAGAACACTTACAAAAAAATTTATATAATTGAGTTTATGATTTATGAGGATTGTTGAGTTATGAAGATCTCAAGAATCTTAGTTGTTAAAAGTAATGAGAACATTTTCTATTTATGACACAAGAACTCACATAAATATTTGAAGCTTTATTATGAATAAACTACTCATTATGTTATATTCAAATAATATAAACTCAAAAACAGTCATTAATATTCTGGATTGAAGAACATGTTTTTAAATACTGTGAAATAAACTCAAATAAAATTAAGAAAATAATATAATACAAAATATTTTCTAGAACCTCATGAATATAAGGGATATATTGTAAGTGGATGGAATTTATATTTACATTCTTTATTTGTGCAAAAACACTAAAAAATTTATAGAACCTAGATTTTTATTTCAAAACCTATCATTTTTTTCAATTTCAGTATTTTTTAAGTTTTATCATATAATTCAAGGAAGAAAATATGCAAACTTACGTTCCTCTTAAAGTTAAATGATAAAACATATAGATTTTTATTTAATCTTCATTATTTACCAGTTCTCAAAATATGTTAAAATGTAATAGAAATAGTACTACCTTATTTTGCAGTACTAAAACTTATCTCACTTATAACAGCTCTAAATCTGATGATATTAACTCTAGATTTGAATCCACTTCTATTGATATTTTTATTAATTGAATATTTTCATGATCAAATATAATTTTTATTAAAATTTATCTTTAAGTAAAACATATTCATCTAAAACCTAATGTAAATTTATCAATGAGTGACTGAATATTGAGTAACAATCCAATAAAATATTATATATTTTACCATTTATATAGATGAAATAATACTTAAATTATTAGATAAATCAATAAAGTGATTCACACAATAATTTTCTCATATTTTTGAATTATAAAAAGTTAACGTGGCCCCAAAACAATCATTAAGATAGATAAATATTTATCTTGGGTAAGATAATCATGCCCAGATGCCAAATAGCTTAATCATAATTGACAAGTAAATCGTCCCTATGCAAAGCAAAAACGTAATGAAAAAAAACCACCTGAGAACTGTGTACTGTTTTATGCTGCCTCTCTCATCAAATTTCAAAGTCAACAAACTTTTAAAATCTGCGAATCTCATTTCATGAGATATTCTTGTGGAAAATGGAGTAGGTCAAAAAGATGCCCTTTCATGTTTTTTTATTTAAAATGAATTAAAATGAAACTAAATATTTGCCTGGTAAAAAAAAATGCTTTCACCCCAATTCACCTTTTAATTTGATGTCTTAAATTCAAAACAGTTGAATAATTTATTTATCTAGGATCTTTTTTTAACAAAATCAATGATACCCTTTCAGAGTTTTATAGTTGCAGCAAATAAAGCCTTCTATGAATTTTCTAAGATCCAGCTATTTAAAGGCAAAGCTGTAAGGGCAAAGCTGTTATTCTAGAAGATCCTTATTCTCCTTGTGCGGTCTTATGATTTGGAAACTGAACATATCTATGAGAGAGAAAAGGTTGCTAGGCACCTTTGAACTCAAGATTTAGAGTATATTTGATGGATTTCAAGAAAAGGATATCTGACTTAGAAGATACTACTCCGAAATGTATCTAATGTTCAAAGAGCCAGATATAGTTAGGCGTAAATATGTTCTGAGTCTCAATTTAGAAGTTTTCTAGTTCAACTAAAAGTTGGCAGTGTTCTAGAATTCAAACAAAAATTGTTGTTTTAATTCCCACTTCATTCATGGTAATCTGAAGTGTTTCGAAAATAGTAAATCCTCATTTTTTCACTTTAAATTTTAGGAACATTTCAAATTACCTCTCGAGTATAAAATGTAACTATAAACAAACCAATCAACGCACAGGTATGCATATTTTTTACAAAAATATTATTTCAAATGCAAAATTGTCACTGAAGAATTTTTTTTTCCTTTCCAGACAGTATGAAGAGTTTCTTTTCATATATTTTGCTCCAATTTGAAATATTATTTCAGAAAAAGAGCAAAATACTTCATTACTTTCATTGTAAATTAAATTATATAGATAATTCCACAAATTCCTTTGATGCATATTAGAAATCCAGCCGCCAAACCTGTCTAGTGGTTAGCGTAACTGGTTACGGATGGGAAGGACCTGGGCTCGAATCCTGGCTCGGGCATGGATGTACTTTCTCTTTCTCTCATTGTTTCTTGTCCTTTCCTCAGATGACGGATGAATGTGGCCCACCCTATAAACGGGTTTGTGGTGGTGTGGCGTGGGCGATGTTACTCGTAGCTCCGTGACTTGATTCACAGGTGCCACCGGGTAACGATAAAATGAGTAGCAGTTTCCGGCATTGTTGCGACTAATGAGCTAATGTACTATACTTGCTCAAGGCTGCCTACCATTAGAAACAAAAAAAAAATTTGAAATCCATCTTTCATTACTTATCGTAATTGAATTTTAATCAATTTATTTCGCAAAATTAAATTTAAATTTGTGGCTAAAAATATTACTATATCAAAAAAAAGCCTCTTTTCTTTTTATTGGAGGAAATTTTTGTGTGTATCATTACATCATTTCTCTAAATGATTATTTATAAGTCTCTAAATTGCATTTATTTTAGTGAATACACACTAAAAACCCAATGCATTTTTAGACATATTATTTTATATTCATTGTTTTAATGTAAAAATATACATTGAATTTTTATACAATAAACATATATTTATTATATCTTCAAATAAGCAATAATATAAGACAAAATTCTTGAATTAAATCCAGATTTATACCTCCGGAAAGACAAAAATTGCTCACTTAAATTATATTTCAGAAATTAGCTGTTATAAGGGGGAAATTAAATGAGGAGCATAACTCAAATAATGCATTCCCATTCAAACAATATGCAGGAGAAGTGTCCTAAAATTATGCTCAACACGCATCAATAAATTTAGGATTAAAAATTTCTTACTATTAAAGTTTTTTTTTATCAATCGATATAAAAATAAATCCCACTATTTTGGTATCAAGGAGAAATAAGATAAGACTTCATTAATTAAATAAAACTAAGTGATTAAAATTTTGAGTATCTTGAGACAGAAGAATTCACTTCCATACTAGTTACTTACATTAATTAAGCCTGTTAAACTCGTGGAGACCGTAAAAAACAAAGAATGGGAGAAATGGCAACACAGTTCTTTTAATTTAATTAATAATTACGATGTAAGGATCGCGTCAGATTTTTTTGTTTATGAAAAATAAAAAATAATTAATTTTGGAGCATACACTTTTATTATTATCATTTTTTCTAGTCATTATTATGAAAGACATAATTAGGTTCGTGCTTTATAAATTTAGAGCCATTCTGCGTGTTCCTACAAAAAATGGCCTTTGTGTTTGATGAAGTGTTTAGAGTTTTTTCATTCTTTATCTAAATCAAAGAAAAGGAATTGTATAGTTTTTTTTTTATAATTTTTTGGTGTTATTTCGCGACATTTTAATGGTAAATTTTTAAATTAAAAATTTTTCTCTAATTAAAATTTCATAAAAATAAGAGATGTACAATAAAAGAATAAAATAAATTGTCCATTCATTATATTAAAGCAAATAAACTTATTTGTTTGGTTTGGAATTACTTTTAGAGTTTCATTTTCCACTATCTGCTGAATCTAGGTACGAACCTCGAGAATAACTATCTATAAATAAATCATTATGAAAATTCTTTTATTCAAGCCAAAGCAAAACTGAAAATAATAGAATATTCAATTTGGCTTCCAATTCTATCATTTGTGGGTCTAATTTCCACATTAAATTAAGATACTTGATGTGATTCAGAATAATCTTTCAATTATATGCTCTAATTTAATTATTTGTCATGTGCAAAATAGTTTCCACAGACCGAAAAGTAAACTGAATCTATGTGATCTTGAATGTGATCTGAATCTATGTGATCTTTTCTTGATGATTTTCTCAGATCCATTTTTTAGAGATAACTGTGTAAAACGTTCTGACTGAATAATTCATATTTTAAATTTAATGTTTATGTTTCGTGAGATTTATAAAATTTGAAATGATATAAGTAATGACGAATATATTTGATATTTATATAAGCAGGAAACATTTTATATAATAGTGTACTGTTGAAATGCAAAGCCATAACTTATGAATTCGCGATACATTTCGGCCGACTGAAATCCCTTACAAATAACTTTCTTGTAATATTTAATTGCAATCAAATAAATAGGCAAACAGCAAAGATGCCATTTTACATCATGCCACAACGGTAGGACTTTGGATACTGTGGAATTCATAGCATATTCCCGAATGTCTGATTTCAGTAGGTCTAGATTTGAACCAGAATCCTTCAGATTCCTTTCCATCAGATTACTATTACCATGAAAACAATACACTGAGTTTTAAAGAGTAAATTTATCGATATAAAACAATTATAATTCCTTTTACTATTGTAATAACATGTGAAAATTTATTTTTCATACTCTTGCAATAGTAAACTATGTAATTCGCGATTTATATAAATAACATACAAGCACAAATGCACACACATAAGTATATACATATTTATGTATATATAAATAATAGATGCATAAATCTATTTATATGTATATATTTTAATCAACATTTATGAAACCTTTATTACATTAATGTCACTTTTATTCTTAAATTTTCAAATTTCGATTTTTATATTACTTTATTGATAATATAAAAATATTTAAATTACTACTTGATAAAAAAAAACCTTTTAACAAGAAGTTATATTATTTTCTTGTGAAAATTATAGGGTTTCCTACAAATATGAAATAAGTTAATGTTAAAAAATTTGCAGCGTTTTTCATCTTTTGAAAAATCTGATATTTTCATTCATAATATATAAGATGTATATATATTAATGCGACTTTTCAGTGAAATTTTTCTGAAATATTAGAGTAGAGAATGTTTTTTTTATGATTATATGAAAATGTTTCATCATTTATTATGATTAATATCTAAAAATTCAAAAATATTCTTATTAAAATTTCTCGAAAGAGAATATGATGTTTGTGCTATAAAATTTAAAAGTTTTTATTTGCAATTTTCTATCACTTATAATAATTTGAAATATTTGAAAATGTTGCTTTTTTATTTTTGACAACAGGTAAAATTACTTATATTGAAAAGTTTACCATAGATTTGAATAAAAAATTTCTTATCCAATTTTTGAGGTCCCATATCAAAATTTCCATTTATAATATAAAAACTTTTTGATATTAGAAATACTTTGTAGGTTCATGGAAATTTGAACAAAAATATCATGAAAGAGAAAAGAATTTTAAAAAAGATGATTCTATACTACATTATTTATTTATACAGGTTATTACTGTAAAAGTGTTAGAAAATGTGAAAATAGAAAGTTTTATCAATGAAATTTACTTGTATCATTAAAATTCATAGAATTTTAATCGAAATCTAACAAAGTATCTTCTAGCATTTATATATTATCAATAAACATTAATAAGCACAAATCAAATAATTTTTATTATCAAGTGCAAATCTTAAGTGAGAAGACGTCTGGTATGGTAAAGTAATTAAAGTTTTCAATTTCTTAATATTTGTTGTCATTTTTAAATTTTTTAGAGAAAAGTTTAATTTATCTAAATGTGTATATTCAGCATAAAGTATTTTCTTGTGTTTGACTACCAATTTACCAGTCTTTTATTACAAGAATACATTTCGTATGTAAATTGCTGGTTTTAAATTACACGTAATTTGAAACGAATTAATAAGAGATTGAAACGTGTTTGAGTCGTTAACAATTCTTACATTAAAAATAAATTTTAAAAATCTTTATATGATAGAAAAGATTACCTTGCATGTTTATTATGTTAGTTATCTTGACATTATTAAAGCATTTATATATTTTGCTTAATCCTTCTAGATTTTAATACAACAAGAAAGTGTTTTTGCTTGTTTTTTATATGCATAATCATAACTGAAACAGTTTTTTTTTTTTTTTTTTTTGCAATCATTTATAGAAATTATTTGATTCTTAAAATAAGGATTTTTCTGCAGTGCTTAGACACACACAGTATATAATTTTCGTGACATTCAAAATTTTCTCTAGTATTATTTAAGTATCGGAAACTAATCGTAAAATTATTCGCCAAATGTATAACTATTTTGACATATTCTATTCACAGCAATTTAATATACTGCAAAGAAATTCAAAAAATAATAATCTTTTTATTATTTAAGTAAAGTGTTAAGATTCACTACAGTTTTAAGTTTTACTTGTTATCTCAACGGATTTGTTTACCGGTAAATTGAATTAACAGAATATTTTCAAAACAATAAAATCCAATCCACAATTTCAAGAATTCTAACTTTTCTTCTTAGTTAAAATCGGCTAAATAAAAAAATTAAATTTCCTTGAATTTCAACATTTGATCATACTTAAAAGAATTAGAAAGTTGTTTAAAATACATAAGCCAGAAGTTGCACAAAATTTATTGCAACATTAACCCTTCTTTGCATAATGGTGGAAATTTCCATCATAACCTATAATGTCCAAAAATTATATAAAAGAACAAGTTCACTTTAAGTTGATCGTGTTTGGATACCTTTTTAATGTCCATTGCGTAAAAAGAAACATAGCTGTCAAAAATAAACAAGTATCATTATCAGTGAAACGAGCTTAAAGTTGTCTCCTTCCGCTGTTTGTTGTAGTTGCAATAAACGTATGATTTCGTTTATAATTTTGTTTTATTATATTACAGTTTCTATTGCTAAAAAATTGAAAATGAGTGGAAGAAAGGTTTGTAACACGTGTTTCTGTTATTTTCCTCTTTTATTTCTATTTAGTACTAAGCTAATGATCTAACTTTGGATGATGATGGAAATTTTAAGCATATTGTGTTTTGCTAAATTTATACTATAAATATATACTAAGATTTTTTTAACCATTTTTCCTTTAATTTTGAACATGAATTATATCAACTTGATTTATTTCACCGATAAAGAAAAAATCATGCAAAGAAGCGTTAAAATTCACACTTGGTGTAAAGTTAACAACAAAAGTTTATTGAGCCAAAAGACTTTTAGACATAAATTGAAATTTAAATATTGTCACCAATGTGTTTCATAGATAATAATCTTATATTTATGGATTTAATATTTTTTACATTGATTGGTAAAAGATACTGAAGAATTAAGGGCTACATTCATAACATATTTTAAAAATTAACTAAGTTCACTAGATGTTTTGCATATAAATTACAGATTATATTTAGAATAAATAAGCGGATTTCACTCTTCTCTTTCAAAAATAGTTATTCATTCATTAAAGTAATGTGCGTAGAATTTTAGAGAAATAATACAATGATTAAGAGGCTTATTTTAATTTATTTTTCAAATACCACGAAACAAAACACATATGCGATATCAAATATGGCTTAAGAAACCGATACACACATGAGACTAGGGCCTCTAATATTTTTAATTTACTTGCAAAGCTTGCGTTAGAAGCGCATATAATTAATCTCTAATTGCATGACTGACGTTTCCAATATTAAAATACTTATTCAAAAGATGACTTAAAAAACCTAATTCATTAAAACACCATAATAATTATTTAAAATCCGGTTGAGACGCATAAGCAGTATATTGAAACTTCTCAGAGATATCCTCTCTGGAAAAGCACAGCAATCTGTTTCAGTGTTCTACTTTTTCCATTACCTTCCTTTCCGTTAAGACGCGAAGAAGAGTGGGAAAAAATGACCTATTATGATTTCAAAGTACTTTCGAAAGGATAAGTATTACGTCCAACGTATTCCATGAATTTGGAACCAATAAACTGGATTAACCATCCAACCATGATTTTTTTTCAGAATAATTTAATAAAACAATGCTCTTTAATTTTTGCCGTAGAATATAGCTTGTACTACGCTATATAATTTTGGGGTTATTAAGTACTTTACCTTTTTGTGAGATATTCATTATTCCCACTTTGTAATTATCAATTATTTTCATAACCTAATATAATAATTTAGGTGAAAATGTGCTTTGGCTCCTCTGCTTGGCACGATTTCAAAAACGCCGTTGCCATGGCGAAAATTATACCTCTATTTTAAAGTGAAACTAATTAGCGAGACCAATGAAAAGGCTAAAAACAAAAGAGTAATTAATACGCATGCTCAAGAAAAGCTTCAAATTTTCACCTTCGGAGGTTGCCATAAAGAGTGCAATAAAAAAGAAAAACGTCACCACTCTTGGCGCGTTTATTCCCAAGTTGGCGAGGAAGAGGACCAAACTGCAATTCAACCATAATTTATAAATCGTATGATTAAGGATATTTTACGAGCACATTTTTAGAATAATTTTTAGAATTATTTCTTATTTTTTATTATTTTTGGGATTACTTTTTGTTGAGGTTATTGATAAATAAAGACTAAAACAAAAAGCAATTAAATACAAATAAATAGTACAAAAAAAGACAAAGATGCATATGAGCAAGCAACGTAACGTTTATTTTATTATAATGACATTCTAAAGTTAAAATGCTGAGTAAAACAGAGGAGTTTAGTTGTCGCTTGTTTGATTCAACATTATGAAAGTTAATTTGTTACAATACTTCCTCCACAAGCCACAACTTATTTGGATTAACATTCACTAACAAGACTATTGAATGAAATCAGTCCTAACAAGGTACACAGTTCTTTGAACCTAACTCTAGGCAATGATTTAGTCATGATGTCTGCTAATTGCAATTTACCTGGAACATGCTTGATGAACAGTTCACCATCAATGAATTTTTCTCGCACAAAGTGATAACGGACATCAATGTGCTTGGACCGTTTATGATATTCAGGATTCTTGGCGAGTTTCACAGCACTAGCATTATCTACCAGGAGAGAGGGAGTTTCGATATTTGTTATGTCACTGAGCAGATGTTTCAGCCAAATTAGTTCTTTAGCACTCTCACTCGCCGCAACATATTCGGCCTCTGTAGTAGATAACACTACACTCTTCTGCTTTTGGCTCATCCAAGAGAGGACTCCACATGAAAATTTAGAGACCATTCCAGTTCTTGAGCGTCTTGTTTTTAAATCACCTGCATAATCAGCATCGCTGTACACTTCAAGCTCATTGGAATGACACTTTGCTTGATATAACAAACCAAAATCTGTAGTTCCTCTTAG
>JAPDSC010117707.1:0-15505 GCA_026290005.1 Latrodectus geometricus
CAAAAGTTGAAAAAGGAATGATTTCAGATTGTTTTGCAGAGGAAAATCTCTAAACATGTAATAAATGAAAGGGTAATTAATAAAATAATGTTTCAAATATACTGTTATATTTTTAAATATAAATTGTTTATTAATTTGACACTATTTGAAAAATCTTAAACTGAGTATGATTCAACGTCCAAGGTATGAAAAATTCTAGAAGAGACAACTGTTCCCAGGTTTTAGAGAAAAACTACGGAAAAATTCTGTTTAAAGAACCGACTGGACATTATTGCTCCCTAGAGCCATCTCAATAGAGTTAGAATGGTAGATTTACCAGACTGTGTTTGGGGCCACTACAATCAGTCAATGATTGTTGAACATTTAAATAATTGTACCTTACTTTCTCACTATAAGGGCATTGTCAAGAAGAATTCGAGTGTCCGTGAATTAATGGCTTAAGCCCTAATGTTAAGCATTTGTAAAATGAATATCTTTAAATAAACTTTTTAAAAATACTCTGTTTATTAATAAGGATTTTTTAAATGTATTTTTAATAAATTAAACACTTAATTCTTAAAAGTGCTTAAGTTAATAAAGTAACACAGTAAATTTTCCATTCATTTACATTTAAGTGCTTTTTACTGTGAATAAAATTTGAGATTTTCCAGAAAATGCAAAAGCTGAAAAAGGAATTTTAATTGTTAAATCAATAATGCAAAACATACTTTTAACTAAATAAAACATTTTCTTTTTAATAAAAAAATAAAATTTAATGTTTTCTCAAACTTATATATATATACATGTATAAGTTAATATATAGGTTATATATTTCATTGTGATAATGAAGATTATTTTCTTTCAATTGTTACAAGAGTGTAGTCAAATTAAATGTTTCAATTTAACTCATGTATAGAATTTTTACAATAAAAACGGAATAAAACAAAGTTGAAACCATTCTCTTTGATTCATATGAAAATTAAATTTCATGATGTTTTAAAATGATTTGAAAAGTATACAAAAAATACATTTAGAAGCGTAATCATCTGAATATACTATAGAAGAAGTTGAATAAAAATGAGAATAAGTTTGAAATTGTGTTTTGTTTGATTTTTTTCAAGATTATTTTAAGTGGACTGCAGCTTTTCCTACAATAGTCCATTATTTTTGACTTTATTTATCAATCCAGATTAAAATTCATTCGTTGTTCCCAACTGAATTTTGAATGCAATTTATTCAAACAAACTGTTGTTTGATAATTTAATTTTATTTATAATTTAAATGTTTTCACCATTTAAATTGATAAGAACTTTTTTATTAATGGAAAGGAAAAACTTTATTATTGTTTATAGTCCATTATCTTGAAATTTTGCTGATTTAGTGAAAGTGTAGACACTAAATGAAAATTAAAGTATTGATCAAGGAATTCATTTTTACACTATATTTTTACACTATAT
Source organism: Latrodectus geometricus (assembly GCA_026290005.1). NCBI lineage: Eukaryota > Metazoa > Arthropoda > Arachnida > Araneae > Theridiidae > Latrodectus > Latrodectus geometricus. Next base: position 1,437 of record JAPDSC010117707.1, read on the forward strand.
CTTTTGCTCATTTTTATATAGGGAATTTATACAGAATAATAAGAAAAAATAAACAACATTAACGGTCTATTTAAAAAATGTGTTATTTAAGTTTGAAATTAAATTTCATTTTAAATAATAATAAATAAAAATGGAAAAAAAAATTTATCATTCGGTGTTAACTAGAGATTTTTCTTTCGAAATAACTTTACTTTTCTTCATGCGAAATTATATTAAACATATTACGAAAATTTAAACCGTGCACGTAACACATATATGACATAATTTAATGAAGTAATTGTAATTTCGTTTGAACTGAGAGTTACAGAAACTTTTTTATTAAGTTTAACTTTAGTTTCTTAAATTTTAATTACGCTTTGTCAGTAATCATTACGTTTTCAAATATGAGTACTAACTCTTTAGTATTGTAAAATTTAAGAAACATTTATAAATTTTAAAATATTACAAAATCCTCCGGTAGGGGAGTAATCGTTCTGATGGATTTCGATGCCGGAAATAACCTTTGAACTTTTAGAAAATATATGCATATTAAATGTTTCTTAAGGTTTCAGTTTTCTTCCTCTTGTGAAAGGACAGAAAAGTGTAGGCTCAGGTGCCAATTTCTTCTCTTGAACGTGATTTAAAATAGAATATATTTGGTTGCAGGTGGTTATGGTCAACAGAAATTCAGGTCAACAACAACAGAAATTTTAACTTAGTTCATAGAAATTATAAAAATATTAAATAGTAATTCCATCATAAGTAAATTAAATTTTTAATTCCTATATTCATTAATTTAAATATTGGATGATTTCATTTTGAATGAATTAAATTCTTACGTACAGAAAGCAACTGAGTGCTTAGGGATAAATACTAAGTTAAAATAAAATAAATTTAGAAAATTTATTTTAATTTATTTTAATTAGAATGTTTTTCCAATGGAATGTTGGGCTATTTCTTGTTAATTTAAAATGTTTTAATTTGTACAAACCTGAAATTTTTATGAAAAACATTTCTCAAGATGGAAAAGTTCCATATGAAGGAAAGAGATTCAACAAAAATCTCGTAAAGCAATGCATTCTTCAACTCCAGTTGACATTTTTAAAAAAATTTTGTATTGGAAAAAGTGAAATAATCCTTTTAAGCAATATTGTTCTACACTAGAAGCTGACATGCCTTAGAACTAGAAAATAGTCCTTAAAAACTTTTAATACAGATTATCAAATTTATGATTTCCTCGACAAATTTAATTTTGCTGAGGTCTCCAAAAATAAACTTCTTAAGCGAGCCAGAGAATTTACTAAATAAAAATACATTTGTATTAAAATTCTAAACTAAAATAGAAACTTTTAAGAGAAATGAATAGTTTAATTTCTCCTCGTTATTTATCATGACTATTTTCGGTTTTCGTCACCATCTCTGTAAACTATTATTATTTGGAATAATAAATTTTAACAGATATTTATCTATTGTTTAGGCATGCATAATATATTTTCTTGTTTTTTTATGTATCCAGTAAAATCTAACATTTATTTATAAATAAACACGCTATTTTATACTCAAATCTTTTATATTATTTTTTTTTTATAATTCTTTTTTCAATTTTTAATATTGCAACACATTCGATAAAAAATATTTGGGGAAACTAATATGCATAATTTAGCGAATTTAAAATCTCTTATTTTCCATTAAATTTTTTTCTGGGATGTTAATGTTACTATTCGTTTCCTCATAAATATAAATTTAATACAATTAACTCATTTTATTTTTCTTTAACATCTTTTAAAACTTAATTAAATGGAATCATTTTTAATTAAACTTTTTTTACGCGTTCTGGAATCCTGAGCATGTATTTTTCATTGACTCTTTTATAATTAACTACAAAAATTCAACGCATAATTAACAAACTGCTTGGTAAAAAAACGCTATTCCATGAAAAAAATCATGCATGCGTGTTTCGTATTGGCTCCTATTTTTTTTTAATGAAAAGTGCTCATGAAGAAAAAAAAATACAAGAGCATTTTTAATTTTTGATGTACTAGGAAGAGCAAAATACACAACACTCTTTAAAATTTTATTTATTTCAAGTAATGCCTTCTTGAAATTTACACTTTATTTATTTTTCGTAGCAAACTACTGCGTTTATTTCGTAATACCATACAATTAGAGAACATTTACATATATTTCTTTTTGCATAGTAAAAGTAAATTAATATTTTAAAATTGTAATTAACGATAAATTTAAGTATATGCTTTCAATTCTCTATTCAACATGTTAGTTAATAAAATCAAAATTGAATGAATTAAATATTTTTAACATTTAAAATGTATTTTTCAGGTGTTCTTCGTTTTTAATATTTCCTTTTTGTTCCAGGTTTAAAGAAATAAGTATCCAATTAGACATAAAGCATAGTTTTATTTTTAACGTTCGGTTATTACGTAGGGTATCATTTCAAAATATTAGTTTGGGGAAAAAGAAATCCATTATTTTTACGTGAACTTTATGTAACTTTTTTGGATTCGCTTTGTAAAAAGTTTTAAAACAGCTTTCATGTGGACTTTTAGGTTTTGCGCGTTACGACTGCTGACATGCGGTTAACTTCGATCATTTTTGATATTTTATAAACATTTTCGACGATGCTGTATCCACATGCGATGTGCATCTCTAACATCAAAAATATCCGAACGGAATCGACGAAACAAAAATTGTACGTAACTGGTTGTTACAATCTTATATAGGACGATAAACACCTTTCACAATTTTAACCACCTGGCTATTTTTTTCATCGTTACAAGAGAAAAACGAAAATGTATCGAATTTTCTGTTTGTTGTCTTCCATTTTTAAAACCTTGTACTCATAACTGAGTTAATCAAGCAAAAAACCGCAAGAGGATATTTTAGTGTCAAATGTCACCTTTTAAACAAGCATAAATCTGAAATTGTTTGATAGATACTTTACGAGATATCGATCACTACAGACGTCTACCGAAATAATAATGGATTACTTTTTCCCCAACCTAATATTTTGTGAAAACATTACAGTTGTAATTACAATTTCAATTCTTTTCTATATCTAAAATTTTAATTTAAACTTTCATAATTTTATGTTACTGAAAGTGTAAAGCAGTAGGCTACATGTCATAAAATTCTAAAGCCTACTTTTATAAAGAATTTATTGTAATTTCCTATAATAATATTCTGTAACTAATATTTGGATGAACATTTTTGATGAAATTACTTAATGAGTTTGATATAACTAACTATCAAGATTGCTATTTGTTTTTGTTTTATGCAGTGTTAGGCAAATGAAATGCATATTTTTTTGTATAGTAATATTATTTCTGTTACATGAATTTATTTGAGAACTTTATGACATGGTTTATGTATCAAAAATTTAGACTCAGTTCGTAAAATGGAATTTCTATGCATTTTATGTAGAGATTATGAAAGTGACGAGATGAAAATATTGTTGCAAGAGAGTGTGTGTAGGCGTGGGATAGTAATCAATGAAAAATATTCCTTAAAAAATAATATACATTTTATTCTAAATAAATTCGAACTAAAAATATATAATCATCTCTTGACAATTTTTTTAACTGATTTTTAATGAAAAACTTTTTACTGTGATTTATCCCAAAATCTGTGTATTCAAAACATCTAAAAAACGCAGAAACTTTTGATTTATATACAAAAGCAAGAAAATATATACTTTTTTATATAAACAAGGGATTAAAAAATATAAAAAAAAGAATAAGCGCGAATGTGAAAATAGCTTAGTAGCTTTTCAAACATTTTTCCATTTATTCTATAAACAATTCCCAACTGAAACAAATACATAAGTGCTTTTTATTGGATCTTTGACTTTATCCTAAAAACGTATAAATCATATTTTTAACAAAGAATAAAAAATGCTGTAAATATTTTCACCAGTATATTTCTGTATATAATATATTTCTCACAAGGTTACATTAAAGTATTATACAAAGTGAAAGTAGATCGGATTTTTCTGAGCTATGCATGTCAAATATTTGTAAAAACATATAAGCTCCATGCTAAGCATACGTTAGAGGAACGCTTTCTTTGCTAATACATATTTTTTTCGCCCTTTATTTTTAAAGTGAATAAAATAGCTATTTTTTTGTCATCCATATTCCTTGAAATAATTCAGTTAAGTAAACAATGTCAAATTCCCGTTGTGTTAATATCAATACACTTAACAAAAATCATTAATACTTTTCTGTATTTTAGTTTGATTTGTTTCCGGTTATAATTACTGCTTTATCAGCAACTTTAAATAATTCATTAAGTAAGCAATGCCAAATTACGGTTGTACCAATGTCAATAAACTTAACATAAATGTTTAATAATTTTCTGTATTTCATTTTGATTTGTTTCGGGTTGTAATTCCCGCTTTATCAGTAACTTTAAAGAATTAGGAATCATTTTTATAAAAATTGCACAAATTTAAAAAAAAAAGAAAATGTACCAATTAATTACTTTAAGAATACATTTTTTGATTATTTTTCTGATTAACTTTGCCATTAAACTCAATTTCAAAAATTTAACATATTATTTTAGTTGCATCTATATATCTTTTGATGTTAGTGAAATGTGTTGTAACATTTTATATTTTAAGTAATTATTTTTTTTTGAAAAGCAATTCACATAGTTAATAGTCTTTTCTGATGTACACATTTTGCATGTTCTGAAACGATATTTTCATAAAAAAGAATTCTATACTTTTGAATTTTTAAAATTGTTAAGGTCATTCATAAATATTAAAAGTAAAATACCAGTTTATATTAAGTAATTTTTTTTTTTACATAATTTTGTTAAATCGGGGCGTAGTTAGAAATAAAATGTGAGAAATATAATATTTCATATTATTTTCAGGAAACAATAGAGTTAGCAAAAAATATGGATCTTGAATGGTTGAAATTATAATACGTACGATATCTAAATCTGCATTTTTTAATTTTACCATGCATTATAATGCTAATTTTTGTTAGTGAAAAGTTTACTAGTTCTTTGAAAGAAATTCGTTTTTGCACATATTATAATTCAGAATAATAAGATATAGTATCTATAAGATATATTGACCTAAAGTTTTGAAAGGTTTTTTTAAATAGATTTTCATTATTTTTATGTATTTAATATTAATGTACTTTGCAGAATTTTCTTTGTAAAAACTTTATAATTGAAATTTGAATATTCATAGCCTTAATAATTGAGAATTGGCAATACAATTTGTTATAATTATCAGTAAAATTCATTATTATTCCCATTCAAACTATAACGTAAAGAATAACTTGAATCTCATGTATAAAATTAGGTGATTTCAATTAACATATGAATAAATTCATGAGATTAAATTGATAAGTTTAAAAATTGTCTCCATTGTCTTCAGTCTGAAAGAATTTTTTAATGAAATAAAATATAATAGGCTTTACAATTTTCAACAGTTAAAAGGTATTAAAATTTTCAAAATTCATAAACATAAAAGAAATAGTTATATGTACATAGGAGTAATTTTAAGAAATATAGTTTATAGTAATCATTGATGTATTTCACGGTAAATCCAAAATCATTTCAAGCATTTAATACACACTTAAGTTCTACGGGTATAATATTTATCTAGAAAACATATTTTTCTATTTAATTCTTTATTAGCAGGAAAGCCCCTTGCTGTCGTTGGTTACTTGAATTACTTTTATTTTCCAGGGCCGTGGTTACCTGGTTGGTTGGGACGTCTTTTTCACTATCGGAAGATAGTGAATTCAAATCCTGGCTTAATCGAAGATCCGTCTTGTTTACTAATAGTGACTGAGGAACGTAAAATATGTCGTGCTCGCAATTTCCATTATGTTCCCATTCCAAATTAATAACGCTGTGAGTATTAAGAGCAAGGCCTTGGGTCTTCTGTGGCTTCCGTCTGAATTGGAAGATTTATATGGTGCTGCCATCTATGAGCCAAAATTGTGCTTCGATCTTCGTAGTTATATTAGGTGCTCTGTTAATAAAGAAAGAACGCTCTTTCTGACTTTATTCACCGAGTTCCCGATATGCGGGCTTGGCTTCGCCAAATCCTTTCCATTTCTTAACCTTGAAGACTTAATGTTACTAAAACTAATTTAATCCTTTTCCAAATTCATCTTGCTGAAAGTCTTACTCTGGCCCAATTATGATTTTCAAAAATGACAGTATTAGTTGCTTAAATGTCCAAACTTACCCAGACATTATTTACCAAGCACTCTATACTCAAATGATACGAGTTATTTGTGGAGAAAGAGAGAAACAGAGATAAGGAATTTTAGAAAATGTCTTATGTTTTTTGTTACATTTCACAATTTCATTCTTATTATTTATTTAAACATTCGTGTTTATGTTTCTCAAAAACTTTCGATAGGTTATTTAAAATTTGTGATGAAACTTTCAGAAACTATTAGTAGGCAAATTTAAAACTCGATTGGAAATTATATAAAACTCTTTAACATTTCTTTAAGAGAGGAATTTCAAACATAGATGTAATTTCATCCATGTCTAAAATTTCATGTTAAGATATAGCATTCATTACAATCATACCTGTCATTAAGCATTAAAACTAAATATCCACACCTGGAAACTTAAAACGCAATGCCATTTATATTTTTTACTGTTTATCATGGGTTATAAATTATAGCATATTATATATTATAGCATATAAATAATAAATTATTAACATTTTTGTAGAATAATTTGCTTTTTTTAAAGTTACCAAAAATAAAAATATTTATCTTAATTTATGAATAAGAAGTGTTTTTGGTAACATATGCATATCATTTCACATAAAATGTATTTTTCCTCATATCATATTATGTTATTATCTATCACGTTATTTTAACACGTTATTATATATCACGTTATTTTAACATAAATATTTTATTTTATTATGAGGTTTCTGATGATGTTTAATTGTTTTAATGTGAAAATAGAGAAGCACTTTGATTTCGACTATCTCATTTCATCGTATTAGGGATAATACTTTTAATCTTAAGTCAGCAACACACGTGAATATATACACATTTTATATTATACATTGTTTAAACAGAATTAAAGAGAAAAGTCAGTCATTTGAATAGTTTTTATAGCAAAGGCTTGGAATGAAAGATATTCAAAAGTTTCTGAGGTGTAAAATAAACAAAATTTCTGATTGATAAATACTAATTCCGTTTAAGGGGAAAATTAACAAAAGAGTTTAGTTACAAAGCATATTCATCTGAATTAAATTCAAATTTACTAGCTTTTTATTATGAAAGTTCAAAGTATATACGAATAAAAATATTATTGGTCGTGTTGTAAAGTATTTTGTATTATAATATTAAATACATTACATTCAATAAGACATCTTATTATTTCGTTTGATAATATTGTTTTAAATTTTGCTTAATGAATATTAATGATTGAAATATTATTTTGCATGATAGTTAATTAATTTTCTACAATTATAAGCTAAAATTATTTTTATGAATATTTAATATACATTTTATGCCTGCTTCAAGTAAACTGTATTAAGTAAAATTTTTCAAAATTATTTTATAGAAACTTACATAAAATAAAATAAATATTCGTAAGAATTGAATTTTACGTTAAAATTTTAATTAAAGGATTTAATAAATATATTTCTTCAATTAATTATTATTTCATACGTTAAATAAGAAATGAACTTTAATTAAATTTAAATGGGAATTCAATTTGACTAAAATCATTTCTTATTTAAATTTAAAAATGTAAATTCTGATAAAGTAGTTTTAATAATAATGACTGTTATTTAGGAAATATATATGGAAATTTTGTTCGGATCCTTTCAACTCACCAAACACTCAATTTAAATATTTTTCTTAATATTAATTAATAAATATTTTCAATTAAAGTTCATTTTCTTATTACATTTTTTTATATTCATTGAAAATCATTAATAAATTTTCACTTTTTCATTATTTTATATATTTTATTCTGAATTTTTTAAATATCTTCACAAAAGCTGATCAAAATATTTTCGCAAATTAATCAGTTTTGCAAAATTTTATTTTTTCTGTAAAAGATAACATTTTTCTTGATGATACGGTTAATTTGCGGTTTAGGTCCCCTACTTCGCCAACTAACGAATTTGAAGCGTTTTTTCACGCATGCTCACTCTTTTGTTTAAGCCTTTTCATTGGTCGCTAATTAAGTTTCACTTTGAAATAGCGGTAGAAGTTTTGCCATGGCTTCGGTGTTTTTGAAAACGCGCCCAGCAGGGGACCTAAAGCACATTTTCACCGATGATGCTACTGAGTACTTTTTCATAAGGAAAAAAAATTATTAAATGAACACTTAGTATTTTTTTTCTTGAATATATTTTGAATGATATATTTTTTTAAAAACTGAATCAAAATTTCTGTCAAGCATTTATTTTATATAAATTTTTTTCTCTTATAGGTAATCTATTAAACTTGAATAAAATTTAGAGGTATGTTTTTCGGATGTAATTAAATAAAGCAAGGCTTTCCATTGAAATGTTTCTAGGAATACATATTGAATGTTATGGTTTGTAAGTTGTTTGTCATAGAAATAGTATATACTACATTCAGGTATGCGGGTGTAGTTTTACATAAATAATAGAAAATTCGATTATTAAAAATGTGTTAAATTCTTTTCCAACCATGGATTAAATAGTCGTTTTATTGTTTTTGCATTCACTGGCAATTTTTCCTTCTTTATTTGTTTAATAATAATTATACTTTTTTGAAATTTTTGATTTATGTAAATTTAAAATTTTCTGTAAATAACAATTACATACGTAAAGCTTAATCCAACTAATATTAATTTGTCATAAATGTAATTTTAATGTTCCTAATATCAATTTAATTATGTCTCTAATGTTTTATTGTTGATGTTTCTAATCTCCGTCAGACCAGATCAATGAAATCGTTGACATTTATAAAGTCCGGTGGAAGACCGTTATGAATGTCCTCCCATCTAGTACAAGGCAGTCCAAGATGTGCTGATGTGATGTCTGTTCTTGCTGTTATGTTGGTAGAGAAGATACCTCTTGCTCCCCCTATAATATGTGGGACTTTCATGTGTACAAGGGCAAGTCTGGACAGACATGTAAGTGAGTCCGGACGAAAAACATCTGTCAAAAACTGATGTGAGGAACACCACTTAGAAATCTCAGTAAACAAATGGAGTATGATAATGCTTGCGAAATCACATAAAGTTACACCACGTATTAATGGTCAGAATAGGCGGTAAATTTCTTAAGGCAGTTACAACTATAAAATACCTTAGTGTGACCTTAGACCAGAATCTCAACTGGCACGCTCACCTTAATACATTGAAGCAAAAAGTAATAGTTGCGCATGGACACTTGATGAGACTAAATTGTGAACATGTTCATAAGAGTATAAAGCAGCTTTTGTTGCCCAAAGATTAGACACCCTAAAATTGTTCTTTCTAGGTTCTGATATTTCTAATGTTCTTTCTGGGTTTAATGAGAAACACTTGTATTAACTTTATACTTTTTACTTACAGACCGTGGTGGCTTGGTTGCTTAGGGCGTTGTTTTCATTATCGAAAGGTAGTAAGTACGAATCCCTTCTTAACCGAAGATCTGTCATGTTCATTAACGGCGACAAGGGCAAGTAAAATATGTCCTAGTCGCAATATTCTCCATGTTGCCATTCAAAATTAATACCTCTGGGGTCGTTAGGAACCGGGTCACTTTTGGCTATCTATCTCTATATTGGAAGACCCAGATAGGGCTGTCATTTATGAGCCAATGTCTTACTTCCACCCTCGTGAGGAGGTATTCTGTTTATGAAACGGAAGACGCTCTTTCTGACTTCATTCGCCCAGTCACTGATAGGTCTCGCCAAGTAATAACAATTTTACTTACAATAATTGATTCTTCGTGAGCAATATGTAGATAGTTAACATAGTTAAGGACTTACCTTAATGACTTTTAAACTTTAATATCTTGTTTTTGATTCATTATACTTGGTACTTCTCCAGTAAGTTACACTTTTTTAAAATCTATATCCTACACTTTATCATTTAGTACATTTTTTTTCATATCCTTTCGTTCTGACATATTAATATGTTTTGCAATGTAGATTTCTTGATTATTTACTATAATCAATATAGAATGCAAACTATTTAGCTTGTTTTTGTCCTGTTTACCTTAACATTTACAGATTAAATTCAGCTTATAATTTTTAAGGAAATTGTGAAGTGCAAGTTATGAATATCATTAATGAATTTAGTTTTAAGTTTTAATGACATTATAATTTAAATACGGATTCCTGACTGCATAATTATGGACATCTAGAAATTTTATATAATTTTTTTTATTAAATTTCAATATATTAGATAATGTAATGTTAAGTAGTTTTTTGCTAGAAATCAGTAAAAAAGGGAAATTACAAAGCACATCTTTTATTTAACAAAGAAAAAAAAATTATATCGGGAATTAAAGATAAACTGATAAACTTTTTTTAAAAACCAAATCATTACTTTTTTAAATGGGATAAATAAAGGATAAAACTTTTCAAAATAAACAAACTTTTGATTAAAATCTTTTCAATAGAACTAATAGTATTTATAAAATAAAATTTTTTTTTCTACTTTATACATTACTTTTTGAAGTCAGAAAATTCAAAGGAAATGAATTCTGAATAAAAAATATTTTTTAATTTGTGATTCAAAAATAGTTTAATCTTACGAATCTAAAGTTTAATCTTAAGAATTTCCTTAATAGAAGTAATGTTTCGTGTTTCCAAGAATGATTCTATGTTTTTAAATTTGCCAATAGATGGCACTATATTTCTTTGGAAAGATCTTAAGAATTTTCAGACATATTTTAGTTAACAACAAAAATATGTTAATAGACATATATATTCAGTGAAAGCGTTAATCACTAAGTCAACAAATGTTTTTTATACTTTGGTATCTTCATTAATGAATTTAATAATCATTTCTCCGAAAATTAGGAAGAAACATTCTCTGGTGATTTTATGGTATAAATTTTTAGTTCCTTTTATGAACTGAAAAAAGCTTAAGAATGAGAATAAAAATAACTAAGTTGATAACATTCTAAATATGTGCAAGGAAAGATGTAATAATAAAATGTATATAATTAAATAAACAATTATAAATATTTCTCTCGTTTCAAACGAAAAAGTATAGCCATGTGTAAATCCTCTATTCACGTTATATATATACATAAATGCATACATATAACACATTCATTACCAGCCATATAGGTAATTAATATCTATTAAGAATTAAGGCTTTTCTTTTTATCTCGAATAAAAATAGCGAGAAAACTTAAAAAATGGTAATGGAGTAAAATAAATTAAGTTCATAATCCAAAATTAATGGAAGTATATTTAGAAAATGACAAAGCTTGTTAACTCTTTTTGAAATATAGACGTATAAATTTATAAAATGGATAATAATTAATCGTCTTCTATTTCTTTTAAAAATTAGTTTTTTTGAATATCCATCGTAATTCCTTAGAGGATACCTAAATTAATTTCTTTTAAGCACATGATTATTTTTTCGTCATTCTCATTAACTTTTCCTGAAAACATGGACTATGAACGTTCTAATTTTTTGTTTATTATTTGATTTTTAGGCTTTATACATGTGAATACCACTTTCAATTATTCTTTTAGATCATTAGCATAATGGTTGTCAGCAATATATGGTCAGATAATTATGTTATTATTTTTTAAAAGAAATTATAAACAAAACATTCTCCTTTGTTCAGGAAAACCTTGCAATTATTTTTCTATTTATAGTTGTAAAATTCGTAATATTATCCACAAACAAGAATATGTATCATACTTTTACAGTATAAAAGACATTCCGTAATGTTTAGGAATAATTTGTTGCGGGATTGGATAAATCATCGCATTCAGAAATAGAAAATTTTATATTTGATGAATGGGAAAATCACAATTATTTGATGAATTAGAGTGTATGTACTGTACAAAGCATGGAACCCGAGTTATATTGAAGATAATAGCAATTATCCACTTTGTTGTTGTTACATATGACACTTGGCGAAGCCAAGGCCACCCGTCAGGAACAGGGCAAATAAAGCGTCTTCCGTTTGTGAAGAGAGTACCTCCCCTCACGAAGATGGAAGTACGACTTTGGCTCACAGATGGCAGCACCAGATGGGTCTTACAATTTAGAGATAGGAAGCCAGAAAAGACCCAATGCCTGGTTCCTTATACCCGAGAGATATTAACTATTATCTAGTTTGTAAATTTACTTATTCTAGAAAGAAATTTGATTTATAAGTTATTTTAATTTTATAAACTCTTACTTTCTTTTGGTATTATCAACTTAATTTTGTCAATGTAGAAATTTTCCTATTAATTACTACAATACAATACTTAAATATTACATTATAATATCAGTACTACTGAAATTATCAAAACTTTAATACAATATTAGACTTTGGTATGTAGATACTTCTTAAGAATTGTTTTAACCGTTGAAGAACTATCCGAAACACTTGACATTAATTGTGGATTGCCTTTCAGAGGAATGTATATAAATATTTTACTCATTGCGAAAAGTTGAAAAGCCAAAAACGACCACAATTATATGATTAACTTTTAGATAAAATTTTCGCCAAAATTCTGAAATGATTTAATAATAAAATTTTGATTACATTATGTTGTTAATGGCTGTAATGCAGAAAGCTATTTTGAAACTTTCACTTCATTTTTACATCTAGGTTAAGAAGAACTATATCGTAACTGATACCATTGAAGTATTTTTCTATTACGTGTGTTACTCATGGAACACAGTATTACTAATGGAACATATATTGATTCATTGAATAAGCTTCTGATTTATTAGTTATTTTCTATTAATGAAAATTTAATAACCATTAAATATGATTTGCTTTCGAAACCAGAATCACTTATATAATGATTAATCGGAAATATTTAAATTGAACAATTTAAGAATGTTTTCTTTTGCTATCTACCTATTGTTTTTATACTTAATAAAGTAAATCCTTTATAAGCTGCTTATTACCCCTTTCCCCTATAATGTATATTATTAAAATATTTTTGCTTAATTTTTCATGTCTTTTGTAAAGAATCCAATTTTATATTTTTACTTTATTATATTCTATATTATTTTTAGCACATGCATTTGAACAATGTTTTACAAAATATATAGAAAATTGAACAGTGCCAGAAAAAAAAATTGAAATACTATTGTGATTGCTAATTACAATAATTTTTAAAAATGTCGTGTCCGTTAAACTATAAAATAATTTTAAAAAGATATTATTTTTTTTAAATGTCATCTTTAAACGACAATAGAAGAAACGCCTTCTAAAGTGTTTGCTTATGAAATATTAACAATCATCTTTTTTGACGCATAATATATTAAAAACTTTTCATGGAATTGTATTGATTTAATAAGAGCACAATTTCGTTTCTGTAAATAAAATATAATAAAATATAAAACTACATAAATTTTTGCTGTAAAATAGCTTCAAATTATAATTCATATTTATATTAGTAAAGATATCCTGACATCCCTCCTGCAAATTATGTTTACAATAAAAAATAAATTTTAAAATTAAAATAATTTAAAAATATAATATTAAAATGTATTAAAATAAAAGTAAAATATTTAAATATATTCTCAGATAATGTTACAATGCATAAAAAGAAGAAAAGAAAAGTACTATAGTTACAAAATATTTAATGTTTTTATTTTGCTGTTGTATAGAAAAAAGAAGAAAAGAAAAATTAGATAATTCATTATTGAATTATTTTATAACTATGCATGCGAAAGTTTTATTGAAATTAATAAATACGAAAGTTTGTAATAAAAATAATTTTTTCTCAAAAGAATTTTTTTTAATTACTTAAAAAAATGTTAAGAGATTTTAAAAATTCAAATACTTGAATTGATATTTTAATGATTAGATAATTACTGTCGAATTGTGAAAAGAAAATGATATACTTATTTATATTGTATATCAGTAAGTTATTTTACAATAAACAAATTTTACTTCAAAGTATAACTAATAT
>JAPDSC010117707.1:15515-26102 GCA_026290005.1 Latrodectus geometricus
TCGTGGAATATTTGAAGATATATAAATACATATTTAATTTATGGGTTTTCATATTATCCAAACGAGGAAAGATATTCCAAAATGTCATTCACCACAACAGTTTTTTCTTGATAGATTAGACTTACACTAAATTTTCGCAGGCTTAAGGTTTAAGGATGTTTCAAAATAATTTGAGATCTATGATGTAATTCGCTTTGTAAGAGGAATTTTTCAGGTAGTGCAAGAAGGAAAGTCCGTTATACACTTTTTCACAATCTCTGACTGGATTGGATGCAGAAGTCCGAAGCGCAACATTCATCTCTGGTTGTTAAACACATGCTGGGAACAAACTCTGTGTCGTTCACTCAAATGATCGGTCTACCTATAGGCCATGGTGATATTTTTTTATTACTTTAATTCACCAATTTTTATTTAATTAATTTTTTTCACTTTTCTCTCAAATTGCCTGTTTCTGTATTATATCAGTTAAACATTAACGGTAATTTCATTATCAAGTATTTTTCAATGGACAAATATAAATTTATTGATTAAATAGTTGATTTCATCATTTCGACCACTAAGAGCTTTACATAAAATTCGATTTTGGCAGTAAAATTATCTGAAATAAAATGAATAATGAAACATGCATTGATATTGCTGCTCTTAAATTTGAAATTATTTTCCAAATATATTAAATTAGTTTTTGTATTTTATGTATACCATTGCATCAGCTATTCTACTAAGAAAAAAATCATTAAATGACTGCAAAATAGATTTTGCCCAGAAAAATTCGTATTTATATAGTTTATTACATTTATAAAGTCATATATTTGTACAAGTCATCGTATATTTATTAAAAATCAACCTGATATTGGAAATAAGTGGGAACTTGAAATTCTCTTCATCAAAAACTAAAAAAATAATATGTCTAAAATATTGTACAAGTAATGTTTTGAGGCTTTTCATGATTTTCTAATAATTACTTATGCAATTCATATATCCTTTAATCTATTAGAAAATATTGAATATATTATCCCTTATTATCAATTGATTTTAATCTTAAACTGAGGCAATCAGAAAAATTGTAAAGGAGATCAGTTGGTTTATATAATAGTTTATGGTGTAGCGACCTCTATGTTTCCTCTTCATCTTATTTTTAATTTTTGTACATTTTAGTTTTCTTTAGATGGCAATAAGTTTTGCTTAAAAAAAGAAATTATTGTGCTTCCATAGAAAAAAATGTATAGCATTAACATATTTATATCAAAGGAAATAAAAAGACTTTTGTTCTTTTTCTCAAGTCATCGTGTCATCTAATTTTATTTATTTAGAGTTAATATTTTGTCGTGGATAAAAGATTTAAATTATATCCCCACTTCAATGGGAATTTTCGAAATTTCACAAATTAGAGAAGTCTAAGAGTAAAAATAGACTAAAATATGATTTTTTTAGTATAGTAAACGAACAGTTCTAAATAAAAATTCTTCAGAAAATTCCAGCAAGTTATGAATATAAACTCTAAAGCATCATAGATTTTTAACATTTTCTCTTTTTTATTTACTGTATTAAAAAAAAAGCAAATAAACTGTAAGTACTCAGATCAAAAGATCTATTTTAAAGAAGTGAAACAGGCTGAGCTTAAAGTGTGAAGCAGAAAAAAAAATAGGATTGTGCACCGTTGCATGAATAATGAGTTTCAGATCGATATCAGTATCATTAGCATCTAATGGTAATTAGCTTCTATTAAAGTTCAAAATTGGTCTGCATCAAGAATTAGGAGAAAACATAGAATGCAAGCTGTAGATCGAAAGAAAAATCTTCGAAAGTTAAATTTAGAAATGCATCGATCTAAGAAGTCTGCCATTTCTTAACGATTACTTTGTTTCCTCCCTGCATAGTAAACAGCACCTTTCTGTCAAAAGTTAAATGATTTATTTTTAACTTTAAGAAATGTTTTTAAAATTAAGTAACAAGTTTTAATGTCCCTAATTTGTCTTTGAAATTTGCTGGAAATTTTAATACATGCGTGGGTTGGAGATTAATAGTATTTTAAGATGGCGAAGAAAGCTACGTCATAACAATGAATTTCTCACATACTTTAATGATTACTTAATGCTATCATTTCGAAAAAGTGAAAATATTTTAGAAGCTTATCTAAATTTATTTAATTGTAATAATAACTTTGAATGATTACTTACTTTGACTTCAAATTATTTAACAATTGAGGTTTAATAAAAAAATTTGCATTGAATTACAATTTTTCAAATTTTCCAATTTTTTAAAATTTACTGATTTTATAAGCACGATGTTATTTTATAGTTACTTTTATATTAAAGGGAACAATTAAAAATTTTTTAAAAAGTGAGAGACTTGTTTGTCTCTGAATTTTTTTCTTCTTAATTAAAAACTTTGTTATTATTGTCTTTATTATTTCACAAAATCTTTATTTTAAAATGGAAGATAATTAGGTATTATTATACTTATTTAAATTTTATGTTGCCCTATAACTACCAAACATGTCAAATATACTTAAAATATTATATTTTATAACATAAAATAAATTTATTTTTGCTTATTTATAATGTTTCCAATGATTTCTAATGAAAATTTTTTTTTTATCTAAGTATAGTTAATACAATGATATGAAATTTCATGTAATCAATGTTAACTAATGTTAATCATAAAATTTTATTTAATATTAAATTTGTCAGTCATTTTTAATATTATTATTACTTTTTATTATGATTTAACATCTTTTAACATTTATTATAATTTAACATTAATATTATAGTTAGTTATTTAAGACAATTGATGTCAAATCTATTGACCTAAATGTTTTCAGATATGAAGTCCATTATATAAAGAAACCTCATTTTAAATACTGACATGAATACTTGACTTTTGTTAGTTTATTTATCTATGTCATGTATTATCTCAACATTACAACTTTTATAATACGCTTACATATAAAGAGAAATAATTTAAGCCTTTTAAATGTCTTGAATTTTATTACTCAATTTTACTTTGTATTAATTACCTAAATACTATTCCATTAGAACTATTTTACTTTCGATTCCTGTTTCTCATTTGCGGTTAAAATTTTATTAGTTTTTCTTGTCTTTTTGGTTTCTAATATACAACTAATTTTATTCTTAAAGCTTAGGAACTGAATAGATATTTGTGAAAACTTATTTTTTATGTGACTCTCCGAATATGAAATAACTTTTCTTAATCTTTGATTCTTAAATAAGTAAAAATCCGTAGTTTTATTTTTCTCATATTCAGATCTATATTATTGAATATAATTTTTGTTAGGTATATGTATATTATTTCTCGTCTAAAATGTTTAACTTATTTTCTTCAAATTTATTTTTAAGCATTTTATTTCCATTTTTATTGTAGATTTGTCAATTATTTTTGATATTTTACAAACTTGATTAACTTTTCTTTTTAAGAAATCTATTATTAAATGCATCTAGGTATATTATTAAATTGTGATTTTATTTTAAGTTTGATTATTACTATCAATAAAATATTGCTTTTAAAAGTTACTTCCATGAATTTTTTAATATTTTTCTTTTGCACATTCAATTATTTACAAAATGTCATGTGTGAATGTATTTACACAAAAATACAACCAGCAATCAACAATAAACATTTATTAAATAATCATAAAAGACTATTTCTGTGTACATGTATGTATGCAAAATTATATAAATTATTCGTTTTTTTTCTCGTGTCTGTTGAGAAAATTTTATTTAAAAACCTGAATTTTATGGTTTATTACAAATCGTAAAATAAGATAACCTATATTAATTTCTAAATCACTTTTATAGTATTTTAATTTGTTTTAAAAGAATTGACATTTTTTCATGAATGACATTATTTTCACAAGGGAAATAATTCGACAGTATTAAATAACATGTAATTTAAAAATATTTAATAATTTAATGAAAATATTCAATCATTTATTCATATGAATAAATATTTGTATAACTTTAAAGAAATATCGAATAATAAAAATCTATATAAACAGATTTCATTTTTCTCTAGATTTAATTATAAAATCTTAAACTGAATGCAAGACATAAAATAAATTAAATATATCATATTTAGTTTATATTGCTTTTCAGTAAAAGACTCTAATAAAATAACTTTCATTTCCCAAAAGTAATTCCGTTTTCCAGAAAATTTGGTTTTGAAATTTTAATGTACTTCTGTACTGACAAGTATGCTGAGCTAAATGTACTTTTATTTCTTCACATAAGAAAAGTATTTCCTACAGGAATATTACACAAATTTAATTTTTAAGGAAGTGCAGAGAGCTTTTGTTTTTTCTTCATAAAGCAAAGTTTTATTCCCTAAAATCAAATTTGTTGATGCAATTTTGTGAGTATAATTTGATTTATTTCCTGATTCAAAAGAAAATTGAATATCGTACATATAATTTTCGGAGGACATTTAAGTGAAATTCAGAATAGATGGTTAAGTTTGAAATATTATGTATTATATTAATATTAAGTAACTCACCTGAAGTTGCTTGTAACTCTGAAAGTAACTCATATTAATTTCGTTGTTATTGTTCAAAATTAAATATTGTCATATTTTGTATAATATTTTGTTATGTTGTTTTAATTAAGCTAATATTTTGATAAAATATGCATTATAGTTGTACATAAGCGTTTGAAGCTGTTTTATTCTAAATTTTCTTGCGAATCATAAGAATTTTAGTTTCATTATAACGTGAAATTATTTATTTCATTAATAATTTTATTAAGAAAATTTTCGAAAATAATGTTATGTCAAGAAAAGTTTAGTGTACAATTTTAATAAATAATAAATTCTTTCAACTATTTAATTACTCTACAAAATAATTCCTTTAAATAGACGGTATATATATTTGGTGTTTATGAAAATAAAGAAAAACACATTTTGAATAAATGTTTTATTTAAAAATATTTAAGCCTTATTATGCTATCCATTCACACTAAAAATTTTATTGATCTATATATTTATTATTAATTTTTATTACATATAGATAAAAGTATTATAATTTTTTATATGAAATTAATGTAAAACAATATACATAATTTTCAAAATTATTTAAAAAAATTTGCGCATACAAATGATTAAAATAAAAGGTTTGTTAAAAATTGCTACTGTTTAGGAATGATAAACTATTTTGCATAACTCTATTTATTTTACTATATTTTGAGACTTTATGTAAGTTTATGAAATTTTTGTAGAAAATTTTATTAGGAAGGATATTTCATAAATATGGATAAAAATATTACTCATAATATATACTACGTTTTAGATTTTAAATTAAATCCTATTTAAATAAACTGTTTGTTTTTGAATTATCATTTAGGAAAAATTTTATAACATAAGAAATTTGAAAGTTTCCCTCTATACTTCCTTTCTTCTTATAGAAAAAGAATATTAACTAGATTAATTTGAAATAAATATTACTAGAATGTAAAAAATAAAAGTATAATCTAATTACAGTTGTTTATTTGATTGGTACCTATAAAAATATTAAAAAATATAATTTAAAAAAATGTTTATCAGATGACGATGATCATTTATCATTGTCCTTCAAAATGGGAAAAGAATTAGAAATGTGAGAAATAAGAAAATGTGTGTATAAAATGAAATAATTTTTATATAAAAAATTATCTGGTTAGGTGACACATCAATTTAAGTAAAAATCGAAATGAATGAAAAATTACCAAATGTTTTCCAAATTAGAAAAAATGTTACTTTATTACACTAGAAAAAAATTAAGATTACTTACAGATCAGCGTACAATAATCATTTAGGAATGATGGTGAAATAAGTGCAATAATTGTCAAATTTTTATTGTTTTTATGATATAACTTATTAGATATTATTAAATTATATTTTACTCGGAAAAAAGGAATATAATTAAAATATGGAAATTGAAAATAGTTATAAGTTTTTTTATGTTTTAAAAGAATCTCTCTCTTTGAAAAATGTAAAATATTTTTAAAATTTTTGACTGCATAAAAGAAAGAACACTTTTTTGTATAAATTTATTAATAAATATGTTATTTATATCCTCCTTGAGAAAGAAAGATAAAACTACATAAGACGTGAGCACTTTGAAATTCAAACTGAAATCAGTTAAATGATGACGTATTTCGAAATTGTTTTCTTACACTGTAAATATATTGATTTGATTTGCATTTTACCTAATCTTTCTCAATTTTGTGCTCTCGATGTAAGTCCTAATTAAAGATTGCATTAATATAATCCATTTTTAATATTTTTTATTGTCCTTCCATTTTATTACCAATGATGTGTTTTAAAATGCCAAAATTATTTTATTTATGTCATATTACTCACTTCTATGAGCCGAAAAACTAATTTTAACTGTAGATAGTTGGTTGTTTGGTTGGGTTCTATGGCGCAAGGTCCAGTAAGGACAAGCTGCGTCAATTTTAACTGTAGAAGCAATATGTTTTTGTTTATTTTTATATGTTCTCATATTTTCATTCAAGTCAAGTGTTTTAGGGCAATGTCTTAACTTAATGTAAACTTTGGTATATATATATATATTTATTTTTTTAATTTATAATATATATATTAAAATAAAAAATCGCTGTTTTAGCCTTAGTGGTGAAAGTTATTTAATTTGAAAATTTGTGATAAGCTATATTTTAACTCTGGAGAACTGCTCTTTAACCACTTAACATCAGTTATTCTTACATTTATTATGACTTTTAATGTACTTGTTGTGATTTTGAATTCAAATTTCTTTCACAACAGAACACGTTAGGCGTCAGATTTAAGAATTAATCAAAATTTATCAGTCAGTGGCACCTAAAATCAATCTTTAAACAGGCAGTTGAGATAAAACGTAATGCCCATCAGTTTTGCTTTTAGTGGGATTGTATCTAGAAATGAAGGGAATACACAAAATTTACTTACGTACATAGTGTCTGCGGGAATAAGAGAATAGCAATTTATTCTTTATGCCTAGTTCTACGAGAAATATTGTGCATCAGAATAGCATTGCCTGCTAGGATCTGACAACATGCTTTTAAGTGACTGCTATCAATCAATTTGACAATGAACATCTATCAATTATATATTAAACATTTCCGGTTCTTTTGGAATTGATTGCATGACATTTCATGAGTTGCTCGTTTATCTAACAAAATTTCCTATATTTCCTTTTGTCAGTCCTGTTTCCACTGTTTTAATTTTTGTTTCAATTTGGTGTTACTCTTTGAAATTACCTTTTCAAAATATTGCTTACTTTATATTTAGTTAATACTGTGTATCATTACCATAATTTTGAGGTTAAATTATCATATTGAAGAAATTAAATAGTGAATCATTTATGTGTTTTAAAATGTATTTCCATATAGTTACTCTTTCAAAGCAATAAAATTCAGTATAATTTAGAATAAGTAGCTATATCTAAAATTTCAAATTTAGAAACAAACATTTCACTGAATTTAAGTAATTTGAAACACTGTTTTTTTAAATTCAGGTATAAAATTAATTAATTCTCTTCTGCACTTTTTAATTTAAATATTTTTTATAAATAATTTTATAAATCTTTAGTGACAGAATCAAGTTTATAGATTTATTCATATTTTAGTACTTAGTTTTCTAATTGAAATTTTCATTTCATAAATTTAAACAAAATGTAATACCAAAGTAGTATCAAGTGTTCTTCATGTCACTTTAAATGCTTTTCAAATTTAAGCATCAAAATGTTTAAATTTTTAAACAATGCTGAACTTAATATATTTTATGTTAATTAAACATAGATAAAACAAATTCAGTTTGAAATTATTTCATCACAGCAGGAAACAATGAGCAGATTTTATTCACATTTTTCTGATTTTGTATTTTACTACTTTTTAACTTCAATTTAATATACATAGACATATACATTTATCTTAAAATACATATGCTAATTGGATGCGTATTTAATATTGAAATTTTTTTCTTTTTTTATTGAATCACTACTAATTTTTCATGTTTTTCATTAATTAAATAATTTTTGTTTTCAACAGAGAATTCTGAATTCAGTTGGATTTGTTAATATTAATATATTATTTATATAATAATATATAATATTTATTATTTTTTATCTATATTATTAAAGTTTAAAAACAAAAAAATTCCTAATAACTCTTTTTATTTTCATATATATATATATATATATATATATATATATATATATATATATATATATATATATGGGAAACGAAATCTAGTGCAGCTTAGATTTCTACAGGGATTTATCTCCTGCAACTTTAGAGCTTTCTTTTCTTTTTTACTGAGTCTATATCAAACCTTATAGCATACATGTTTTTTTACTTAGATATACCACACCACATTTGTGGGAAGTAACTTTTTGATGCGTTTTATTTTTATAAGTCTATAAATCTTTCACACTCCGAGTGATTCAAGCTGTAAAAGCAAAAGCAAGAACACTTCTGAATAACCGCACTTTCACTCACAAAGTCATTGAGCAAGGAAAGCCATAAGGCAGAAGAACATAGGATGTATTTTCACAAAACTAAGAAACACTAACTGCAGTCAATGGAGTCTGTTTCCTGAGAAACTGTTAATGCTTCTTTTTGTTACAATCAGAAATATCTTTCATGGAAGGATATGGTGCAAGCTATTACTGCTGGAAACGTTTCATTTTATCTTCAGATGCCGGGCTTCAAGTAATAGAACATTTTCTTTTATACCCATTTTGAAGCCCAAAAAACGACTTCCTTGTAAATTTGTCGACTTTTTTGTTACCTCTCTTTCAATTCTAAGTGGCCCGCTCGGATAAAACGCGTATACAGGAATAGCTCAACGCACATTCTTTTTGAACTATAGTTCGAAAAAAGTTCAGGAAGTCTTACTTTAGAAACTCCAAAATCAGAGCCTGTTTTGAATGCAGAATGTTTTTCATATTTATATATATGGGTAAATATATTTATAAAATGCTGATAGGCTTTACTAAATGATGGTAAAAAAAGTTATATCTTTAACGTAATAGAAAGAAAAATTATTGTGTGTTTATTATTAAAATATAAAAATGGCTAAAAAAAATTCGTGTCAATAAGCGAAAAAAATATTTTATATTTACTTACAAAAAAAAAATAATAATAAAAAAAATAATAAAGCTTTTAAGTAAATGAGATTCAAAATTAAAGCAAATCCAAAACAATTATTGATTATTTTGATAAACAGGTTTCATAGAAAACATGAATCTAGCTTTAACTGAAACTTTGTTTTATTAAATGCCTTTATTTTGAATAAAGGCGTATGTAACAATTCGAAAATTATTTGGGATAAAAAATGTCAGATGTTTTGCAAAAATCCAATTTGAGGAAAATATTGATGTTATGAAATGCCTAAATGTTTTTCGATATGCATAAGTACCCTTTCACTTTTTATTTCATATTTTCAAGCGTCACTTTTTATGTCTCAAAAACAGACTTTAATTTACATTATTATTGGCAGAATTCATCATTGTTTTGGATTTCGTAGTTCTGCTACTTCTGCATATTTTGCGTTTAGAAGTGAGCATTAAATCAAGTGAAGTTTATAAAATAAGACAATTTGCTCTGTGTTATTCATATTTTGATGAGTAAGTGACAATTAATTCAGTTGAGATTTGCTTAATTCATTATGTTTGCAATTAAACCACCTGCAGTTTAGTATTATTTTGGAGAAATTTAAAAACTCTATAAACATTCACTTCATTTATTATTTCTAATATATATGTGTTTTCCAAACTTATTTTGATTAATTATATTGGCATCTAATAGTATAATTTTCTCTCTAACGATTTTCACAATGGTGATAATGTTAATCTAAATGCTTCTACAGCATATTTTTTAAGGTTCTCAGAGTTATAATAAATTCTTAGGATCTTTTAGTAGTTTTATTAGTGGTAGAATTCATCATGGACTTTTTAACAAAGTTAATTACAAATCAAATTCTTAAAAATGAAAAGACTTCTTTTGACTTGGTAGCAAAAAGGAAAAGTGCGTAAATGCCAAATCAGTAAATCAGTATTTTTTATTTTCAATATGGCTTCGAAATATATAGTTTTATGTTTTTAACAATGAGTTTTTCAGTGCTGAAAACTGGGATTAATTATGGGTTTCTTTTGATAAATATCATAATGTTAGCTTAATAAACTAGGAGTATACAGACTATCATTGAAAGTAGATAAGAATTTGTATGATGTTTCTTTGCAGATTCATTTTAAAATTTCGTCTTCAATTCGGGAAGAATAGTGGTTATTAAGTAAGAAAACCAAACACTATTGATTAATTAAACAAAAAGTGGAAAGTTTGTGACTTTGAATGATTCCCATTCTTAATAATTTTATTTTTTTTAAATACTTCATACTGTTTCGTTTAAAGTTATTACAGATGAGATTCAAAATTTAAAATATTTTTGTTTTAAGGAAATTAGCTACTTAATTTGGCTTTTACATTTGAATCGGAATACTTAGAGCAAACATACATTGTAACGTAATAAATGTCCTGCTTTGAATAGTAACTGCTGGTGCCAATACATGGCACCACTACATAATAGTATATTTTTTATGAA
>JAPDSC010117707.1:26502-40341 GCA_026290005.1 Latrodectus geometricus
ACATTTTAATTAGTGAGAGAACAGTAATTAAAGTGTGTGAATTTTAAAATTTGAAATCATTATGCGATGGAAAAGTAATGAACTGCGGCTGAAGTAATATTAAGTGGATTATAAAATGACCTATCAAGAAATCTGTAACTTCAGGTAACTACAACTACTGAGGTAAAGTGCTCTTTTTTGTTTTCATTGTTTTAGGTTCATTGTCATTTGTTGTTCTTGGAAAAAATGAGTAATTTTCTGAATAATATAAAGAAACAGGAGACAAGAATAATAGCAAGTTAGGTTAAAAGCGAAGAATTGGGTTTAACCCAGCGCGCCGGAAATAAAACTGAGTCACGGGACCGAACGCTCTGAAACGGAGCGTCACTAGGCCCGCTCATTTTAAGCAGTTAAGCCTAATTTTACAAAAAAATTCGTATAAAATCAGCATTTTTATAAAAAGACTCCAAATTTATTAATTATATATATATACTATACTGCTATTAAAATAAAAAATACAACGTTAATACAAATGAATGAAATATGCAAAAAACTAAAATTATTACTATGCACATGAAAACAAATACTATACACAATAAAACAAAGCTGCAAATATTACAAACACGAAATGAAAAAGAGGAAATTAAGAATAATAATATATTCTGAATAAAATCGAAATTTAAAAATTCGAATCGAAATTTAAAATTTAAAAATTTGCGTGTGATATAGTTCAAAACAAGGATCCACACAGAGTGTAACATTGCATATTTTCCTCTCAAAATATGATGTTTGTTTTCGATTTTTTTAGCACATACGAAACATCTTCTTCTACTTTTATTTCCTTTCCTATCAATATAAATTTTTGGAAAATGTCTACCAGTTAGACGAAACGTTTGAATGCCTGGTAACTTTGGACAAGATATTGAGCTCCTTGGTTTTGTTAATTTTCCTATTATATGATGAATAACTCTGGATCTGAATTCCAAAGCAGATATTTTCTCGCCTTTTACCTTCGAATATATTACATATCTCGCTCTATCAAACCTCAAAAAGCAAACGCAATTCTACCCCAACATTTTAACTAATAAGCGTTCCCTAAATTTCCACAATCTGTCAAAATATAAACACAGCGCGCAATAAATCCTAGCTATTTAAAGAGCCGTAATTCTCTCTTTGTTTACATCAATAAATATATCAAATACAGAAGCATAGAACAGAAACTAATGCCCGTTCATGAAGGTCAAATACCATATGAGTCGACCGTTGTGAAAACCGTTGCCGTTCAACGCCATCTAGTAGCATTTAAAAATTTAAATAAAACGTTGCGATTTCCGATTACGCATACGCGACGTTGGTCTCTCCATATCAATCAGAGCTCTTCGCGTGGAAGCGACGCTGGGCTGATAAGAGTGAAATCGCTGCGTCGTGTCTACGAGACGTTGGTCACGAACGGGTTAAATGATCCAGCAGATGCCAAAATTATAGAGACTGAAACTTAAATTAAAAATTATAATATTTCAAAATATGATCCTGAATTTGTGAAAGGTATGGTTAAATTGATCACAGAGGATCAAAAGAATAAAATATGTGCTGAACAATCTCAAATCGAGTTAGCGAGAATTAAGTTAGCTAAAATTGAGAGAGAAATTGTGCTACAGAACTTAATGCAAATACTGCAGAGAGCAATTTTAAATTAGTCTCAGAAATCTTTAAAAAAATCATAAAAAATTTTAAAACTTTCACCATATCTTTGCCCGAAAAGACAGAAGTTTTGGATTTGTTTTTTCAGGTCCTTGAAAATGCTTTTAGCACGAAAAATGTTTCATTTAAATTAAAATCAGAAGTATTGATTAATTTATTGGTGATATAAGTTAAAAAATTTTGACTTATTCTACAGAAGCAGAAATTTCTAACTCTATGATGAATTATAAAAGTATTAATTTTAAATTATTTCAGCCTACACCGCATGAATGTTTAAGTAATTTTCAAAATACGCTGAAATATTCAGTAGAATCCCATGTACAATTCGCTTCACGGCTTATCGCGACTTTCGATTATTGTAGTAGATTAAGAGAAGTTAATGATATTAAAAAATTGTGCGTGATATTACAATATTTGATAAACTGTATAAAAACCTTGATTTTAAAATTAGGGAACAAATCAGCATTTGTGAATGTCATGATCGGTTCAACCTGAATGAATAGGAAGGGAATGCGATTTATATTTTTCGTCTAAAGCGAAACCAAAAGTCAATAGCTCAAGTCCCAAAAACATTGAGAATAGAGTTTTAATAAAAACTGAATCAAGAGAACAAATAGGTGTGTATCAGAATTCTAAATTCGAACGATGTTGTTATGTTTGTGGGGAAAAGGGTGAAAATGTTCACTATTCCCGTGATTAATCTAAGCTTTTAGATAAAAATGAAAATTAAAAAAATAGTTGGAAAAAAAGTGCCGGGAGTGAAAAATAAATTATATAAAGAAAAAAATTAGAATATAAGTGTAGAATAAATTGAAGGCAAAAAAATAAATTATGCTTAAGAGATTCAGGAAGTGAGCTTATTATTATTAAGAGCTCTCTTTTTTTTCCGCATAAGCAATCTATAAACACTGTGTAAGTTCAACTTGTTTTGGCTATAAAGTTCTCGCCGAAGTGTCTGTATTTTGTTTTTCTGTCGGTGAAATCATAATATAGAAGCTGCAATGTGTGATTCACTTGACGTCAGCTTATTTCTCTGATTGAGGAGGATATTTCTTCTGTTGAGAATAATTGTTTGTCTTTTATTTCTGCGGGGAAAATGAAACAAATTTAAAGCATATTCTTAACAAAGAAATACGCGATACTGTTTGTAATTTGATTAAAAAATCACAAACCACTTAGAGAGCCTTGTAAAACGGATTTAAAAAATGGATATTATATTAAATGATGATTTGTCAGTTTTACAGCGCATTGTAGAAGAATTCATTTTTCGGAACAAAAAATAGTAGATGAATAATTTCATGATGATTATGGGATAAGATAATAAAATCCTCTTGCACAGAATATGCTTTACCAATTGTTTTATGTAAAAAAACAGGACGGGACTTCGCTTTTATGTGTGGACTTTAGGCAATTAAATAAGAAGGTGATTAAAGATTCGTTTCCTATGGCTCAGATAGAAGAGGTTTTAAATCATTTAGAGGAAGCGAAAGTTTTCTCAAAGTTAGACTTTGCTATTTATCAGTCACGCAAGTCTCTATGAGTTTTTGGAAGCTCAAAAACTTTGTATTGTTTAATGATTCACTGATACTCATACACAAATACATACTTAAATGCAAATGCATACACTTAGAAATGTACTTTAAGGCTTCATATGTACAGTAAATTGAGAATTATATGAATTGCAGAAAAGTATTAAAGTATTCTCATGTAATACTTAATTTATTTGCGACTTATATTTGATTGTCAATAATATCACTTGAGAAAAAAATATTTTCTTGAATTAAATTATGAAGATAAAATCCCTTTGATATGATAATTCATTACGATAAAAATTTGTCATTTATTCGACTTCCAAAAAATATATGTTTAATCATGTTTTTTTTTATTTAGTTTTTTTGGAATAAATAATCATACTTCATTTTATTTGCGACTAGAAATGAGGAAAAAAATGTTTACTGTATTAAGAAATAATTGATTCTGTGATCTGTAAAAAATCTATGGTAAATTTTACCTTTTCTTAAATAACAGATCACAAATAACATTTTTGAGAAAATCGGACTTAAGATGTGAATAAAATGTAAATAAATTTGTAGGAGCGTTATGAATATATATATTACTCTTTTCGCATTTTCACAATATTATCTTATATAGGTTTAATTTATGTCAACTATGAGAATTGGAGATTGTAAAAATGGACTTGGTCACAATGTCTTCCATGTGAAATGATGCCACCGGGAAGGAGTGGAGCAAATCTGGATGCCTTATGCTAATAATGCTTAGTCATTTCCATTGTTTATAGGAAAATATTTGTAAATATTTATTTCCATTACAAATCAACTTCTCATGAATATTTAAATAACATTAACTATTTACATTCTTTTCTTACATTTAACTATTACAAAAGTATTTTTAAGTTACTTTTAAAGCATAAAACCCTAATCCCCTGATGTTGATAAATGCTTTGAAAATCCTTTTATATTAAATCGTAATTGAATGATTCTAAATATTTTTTTTTACTCTAAATTATTTCAAGTTATAAGTTAATATCATTTTTATATTCAAAGTTAAGGCAAGTTTTTGATTGGTTAGCATTATTATAAAGTAATAATAATTACTTTATAATAAAAATTATTTTAATGTAATAATTTTGAAATTATATAAAATTTCAATATATATATATATATATATATATATATATATATATATATATATGCCACCTACTCTGTCTAGTGGTCAGCTTGCCTGACACCGGTTAGGGAGGTTCGGGAATAGATGTACTTTCTTTCTCTCCTGTCTTTGTCCTTGTTAATGACACTTGGCAACGCCAAGACTGCCCAACACAGAGACTAGGCGAATGAAGTCAGAGAGGGAGCGTCTTCCGTTTTTTAATAGAGCACACTTATACGAAGTTGGAAGTACGACTTTCGGCTCATAGATGGCAGCACCACCTGAATCTTCCAATTTAGAGATTGAAACCAGTAAAGACCCAAAGCCTGGCTCCAACCACCCCCAGAGGTATTAATTTGTAATGGGAACATGGAGGACATTGCGACCCGACGGATTTAACGTGCCCCAGTCGCCATTAGTGAATACGATGGATCTTCGGCTAAGCCGGGATTCGAACTCATTATCTTCTGGTAACGAGAACGATGCCCTAACCAACCAGGCCACCGCGACCCCGTCTTTGTCCTTTCCTTGTATAAAAGGAATATGAATGGTTGCCTACCCTATGAGCGGGTACCTATGGCATTAGTGTACTGAGAAAGTCGGACTCCACACCCAATTGCGGTTCAGTTGAAGAAGTGTAGCAGCGCACCCATACTGCCAATCTGGCTAGCAGTCAACAAATATATATATATATATATATGTATGTAATATAAAATCATATTTTTCATATAGTCTCATAAAACAGGGCACATTTTGGATAATTCTTTGTATTTATTTGCCCAAAATACTTTATAAAATGACATTTTATAAATTTCAGAGTCACATCAATAATAAATATAATTGATGCCTCCCATTAAGATTCCCATTAGTGAGATAAGTAAAAATTATCTTACTTACTTATCCTCTAATAATCTAATATTATAAGGATGATAAAAAATGTCTCATTAATTTCTCGCCTTACAGAGAGACGTGAATGTTTTTTTAAACAACATAATTTTTTATTTTTATTACACACAATATCTATAATTTTTAATTTTGTGGTTTTAAGTGAAATAATCTGAAAGTGTCTGTAAGAAATATGCATACAGATGTAAATTATTCATAAAGAGTTATGCATAAAAAAAAGTAAATTATTCATAAAGAGTTATACATAAAGAAGTAAATTATTCATAAAGAGTTATGTATAAAAAAGTAAATTATTCATAAAGAGTAATAAAGGAGTAAATTTTTAAAACTTAGGCAAATTCTTTTTAGAAACATACTAATGAATGAAATACGCAGGAATTTGCTATTGAAGTGTAAAATGCTATTGAAACTTAGACTTTAATCCTAATTAGAATAAATTAATATGTAAATAATGCTGTTATGTAAGTGCTAGTGATTATTTTCCGAAACAAGACGCTTTCACTCAATGAGCAACAATCATGGAAGGAAATAAGATGCCATCTCATTAACTTAAATTAAAACTTCAATAAAAATTATATTCTGAATTCCAAGGATTCTGAATATTTATTGAGTTAAGAACCGAATAAAAAGCTCAATTTCTTTTCTAGCAATCTAATTCTTTGTATTTCATTAGGAATATTAATAAGAACAAGTTTTATAAAATCTTATGTTTCTTATGAAAAAAAAATAAAGAAACATCATCGAAAACTTAAATATATTAATGAATTAGTATATGTTTTCAAAGTTAATTTTTTTCCTATTTGCCAAGAAATTTAAAAAAAATTAAAAATGTCTTAAAATAAATATTTTTTAGAAGAAATATTTGTTTTTTCGAAAAAATATTCGTTTTTCTATTTGGGTGCTAAATTCTCAAATATTTGTTATTAATTATGATGCTTAAAATGAAACATAAATGTTTTTATAATTGTATCATATAGAATTTAGATAATTAATTGCTACAATATATGCTATATGCTGAAAAATAAATTAATTTTATTATTTTATTATTTTTATTAAATAAATTAAACTCTTACTGAACAAAGACCATTTTTACTACCTCTTTCTGAAAACTTCCTACTGTTATTTGAATTAATATTTAATTAATATGTCTAATACCTTTAAACTAATATATGTATATAGTGCTTTTACTTCCTTAAACAATTTATAGCAGTATTTGGTTTTTATAGTGATGCATATTGAATAATTGAAAAATGTGAAATGAAATATTAATTAACTATTGTTTGAAACTACAAATTGTAAGGAAATAAACAATTATTTTGATTGATATATCATAGGAACTTATAAAAAGTATATTCAATCAAATATAATTTAATTCATCAATTTTATACAATTGATATAAGATTTTTATTTTTTCCAACGTTTTTCAATTTTTTGACTAAGTTGAAAAGCAGACATAATGCCCTATTTCAATAAAATAGTTAAATTCAGATTACATTTCACCATAATATTGTTACAGTTAATATTATTTTAAGCAAATATTTCATTCTCATTAAATAATATTATGGAATCAATTAATAAAAACAAATGTTGAAATTTAAATTTATTCTTCTGCAGCAAAATAATTTCATAACATATAAATATATTTTATCCCTAATATTCTATATTATTGACAATTTCTTGTCAACAGTTTTACTAAAAACATCTAGATTATAAGTACGTACTCCCTAATTTTATAGTTATTTAGCAAATTGATTTTCATGAGCTTTTGTACAAATTAAAATACTTTATTTCAAACCGAAATTTGATTAATTATTTGTACTTTTATATTTATTATTGAGTAGTTGATATGTACATGTTTTGTGTTCACGAAATTTGCTCAAGTTTATGATGTAAATTATTTAAATTTTCATGTAAATTATGTATTCTCATGTAAATAAAAATCATTTAAATTATATAAATTATTAAATCCCAGGTGAAGAAAAATGAACTTCTACATTAATTTTTTTATATAAAAATCAATTTGAAGACATAAAATGTTTGACTTACAAACTAACTAACTTTGTTAGAGTCACATTTAGCAAATCATTCATACCTATTTAATATCAGACGTATGTCTTAAAACTAAAAATGTTTTCAAAATTAGCTTTTCTATATCCTAAAATTTTAAAACAAATATTTATTACATTTCTTTTCTAATAATAAAATAAAATTATTAGTATATGTTTGTTTTTACACAGTAACTTTAGAATAAAAATAAAGTCTGAAGAGAATAAATTATAAGATACATATACTAAGCTTGTCAAGTTTTGATCAGAGATATTAATTATATTTCAAATATTTATTACATTTGTTCTCTAATAATAAAATGAAATTATTAGTATATGTTTATTTTTACACAGTAAATTTAGAATAAAATAAAGCATAAAGAGAATAAATTATAAGTTACATAAACTGAGCTGGTCAAGATTTCATCAGAGATATTTATTATATTTCAAATATTTATTACATTTGTTTTCTAATAATAAAATGAAATTATTAGTATATGTTTTATTTTTACACAGTAAATTTAGATTAAAATAAAGCATAAAGAGAATAAATTATAACATAGACTGAGCTGGTCAAGATTTCATTAGAGATTTTTACTATTTTTATATTTATTATTTAAATATCAAGATTTCATTAGAGATATTTATTTTATTTCAAATATTTATTACATTTGTTTTTTAATAATAAGATTCCATATTTATTATTTTTATATTTAGTCTTTTAATATCAAGATTTCATCAAAGATATTTATTATGCTTCAAATATTTACTACATTTGTTTTCTAATAATAAAAAAAAATTATTAGTATATGTTTATTTTTGCACAGTAAATTTAGAACAAAAATAAAGCCTGAAGAGAATAAATTATAAGATATATAGATTGAGCTTGTCAAGATTTCATTAGAGATATTTATTATATTTCAAATATTTATTACATTTGTTTTCTAATAATAAGATTTCATCAAAAATATTTATTATTTTAATATCAAGATTTCATCAGAGATATTTATTATGTTTCAAATATTTATTACATTTGTTTTCTAAGAATAAAATAAAATAATTAGTATATGTTTATTTTTGCACAGTAAATTTAGAATAAAAATAAAGCCTAAAGAGAATACATTACAAGATGCATAGACTGAGCTTGTCAAGATTTCATCAGAGACATGATTGATGGAATCTTCAAAAATACATTTTCTGCCTTGACAGCGGAAAAAGTGGTTCGTCTCTAAATGTCCCTTGTCAAGAGTAAGAACAATTCAACTCAAATTGTAAGAAAAAAGTAAAAAATAAAATAAAAACTCCCATTTAAATTGAATCAGTAAGCAAAAATGCTAAAACAATTCTGACAGAAAAACTATTAACGGATTTAATGCATATACAAATACGAAAAAGTTTTTCTCAGATAAACTCCCAAACACAAAGTATAAAAAAGAAAAGTATGTACGGACAGTAATATACATTTTAAAACTATTGAAATGAAAAATGTGTAGAAGCATGCAGATGTGGAATTAGATGTGAAATTGACGTAAGAAGGTAAGGGATATTTTTTCTTAAATTTGAGATGTTAAATTTAATACCTTGAGTAGTTTTTGTTAAAGTATAAAATTGAAGAAAGAAGAAAAATATTTGCAACTATGAATATTTATTCTATTTAATAGTATTTTACGATAACTACTTAAAAGGACTGATATTTTTAATGTTTTTGGTATAAATGAGAGACTGTGTTAAATATAGTAGTTTTTATCTTTGAACTGGTTACAGATTTTCCTTATTTTATCTGGCTTTTTTTAATTTCTATTATTCCTTATTCACTTCCAGCACACAAGTTGCAGACGTGGTATAATATAGTATAAAATTAACGCGGTAATACATATGTGATATAAAAATCAAATATAATTCCAGAAACTGCAAATTTATGAAATTGACAAAAAAGTACAGCTTTTTTAAATCTTTGTTGAAATCTTATATGTAACTACTTTCTGTTTACAAAAAGTAATAAAACACTATATAACACTGTACACGACTTGGAAAATATTATGTAGAACAAATGAAATTTGTTTTTTAAAGAGGTAGTTAAAAATTACTGTAAAATATTTGAAAATTTTGAATCAAAATTATCAATATAGGAATAAAGTTCTGTTAATATGAAACAAAATTAAAGAGGGTCAAAATTTAGAAAATTATTATTATTTGATTGCAGATACGTATGAAAACGTGAGTTGAGGAGCCTAACCATTTTGATATTATTAATGAACTTGTTTGGACTACATAATGCTCATATGAATGAGTTAGAACGGTACTTAATTCTTGTAGGATAAGGTAAAGAATTATTCTTGTTCTTATTTTTTCACAGGAATGGCTAAGGCGGCTTATGACTAAATAAAGGGCTTTAATTTGAAACATTTTGAATTGACAAACGGAAAGAAATTGTCCAAAGTTAACTGACTGAGAATTTTCCAAGATATGCCATTAGTGCTGTAGAATAGCTCAATAATTCAAATTAAGATGTGGTCTAGGACACTCGAGTTAATGAAAGTAGAATTAAGCAAAATAACTTATGTATTGAGTCAATGTACATAAAGAAACTAATGTATACAGTAACAATTGTATTTTCAATTCAAGAGAAAATATAAATCTGCATAAGAGAAAATTAAGTACGGAATATACATAAATTTTTATTTATAATAAACATCAGATGAAAAACTACTTTGAAAGTGATTGTCCAGGTAATTTTCATTCTCGTTGGTTTGAAGAAACTACTGATCTTTTTAGTTGCACTACTTTTGTTGTCATTTGTTTAGCAATTAAAGAAAATGTTCTAAGTGTTAGTAATATTCAGAAGTAACTTCATTACTGTTTTTTTAAACATATTTTATCACAAAGCTTAAGTGGCTTTCAAATTTTATTTTTTAGTCTTCGTCTGTTTCATCTTTTATCATCTTCATCCTCTTCAGATCTTTTTGTTTTAGTAACTTTCTCAATAAACCCTTCTATTAAATTATGTGATAGCCTAGATCGCTTTTATCTGCATCTAACCGTAACTTTGTCTTCCTGTGTTGCAGCAGTTTCCCATATCCGAGTAAGGTGATGTGAAAATCTTTCATTTTCATAATCTGCTATGTTAAACACTCTTCACATCTAATAAAAGTTTTTTCCAATCATTAATCAAAATTGAAATTTTTATTTCATTGACAGATGTGATGCAAAATTATAAATCATCGATCATATATTGTACTCTTTGAGATACAGTAATATATTTTACTCTCTTTGTCTTCTCCTTCAGATGGTTCTTCAATTTCTAAAATTTATTTGAAAAATTTATTTTTATACAGATATTTGGTCGTATAGATGACATCAGGATAAATGAGAGAGTTCATATTTGTGGCAAGAACATGCACGTAATTATTTTTTTTATCATATTCTGTAAATGGTCAAGGGTTCTACATCTGGATGTTCTGGACAGTTTTCAAGTAAACTAAGGCCTTGATTCATCCAAGGTCAACAATACTCTAACCTCAACCAAACTACATCATTGCATTAGCTTGACTTTTATTTATACAGTATACTTTTTATTTATAAAGGATGTAAATATTAATGGCTCTTTGGATTAAATGAAGCCCGGTTTAATAGGATCTGGATTAATGAGGGCTTAATGTAATCGCTAGGGAGAAAAATGAATGGTGAAACCAATTATAGGCTTTTAGGTATTGGTTGTCTATGTACCATGGAAGAAAAGTGATGACATAATATGCGTCGCTGAATAAAAGCATGAATACCAGATAGCGCAAGTGACAACCCCATACATTGCATCTCCAAATACAAGTTCTTGAGAACGCAGAATTCAGTGGTCATTTTTGATATAGAACTGCACAGCAGGTATACCAGTCTTGTGTTTTTCATGAGCAAAAATCATTAAAAACAACTACTTTTTATTTTCAGGAATTAGGTGCCTGGTGCTAGTTAATTAGAAGAAAGTTGCCTTTTAGAAAACTGACGATATTTCATTTATGCGATCAATGTTTATGTCAGAAATCTTCTGATCAAATAGCTTATTTTTGGCAGATTATATATAGAATGATGGTGTAAGATGGAAACTTTAAGAGGACAATTACATTTTGATTCTTCATAATGCAATATATCGCTTCAGTCACCAAACAAGTTACTGTTGTAAAAATATTTATAAAATGGATTTGTATGAAAAAATTTACTTTTGATTATCTGTTATAAAAATATACTTGTTCGAAAACTGAATACTTTTAAAAACTATCAAAAACGAAAACAATATTTCTTTGAAAATATTTGCTGTACTCTTTTATTTGAATTTTAAAATTGATTTCAAGCCTTTAAAATGTTTTGATCATTTGGATATTACAGTTATGCCACGGATGATTAAATAGTTTAAGCTAGATTCTGGACTTCTTTAATTAAGGTTGAACAAAGACATACTGTTTGCATTTTATTCGGTTTTTTGCGCAATTTTACTTTCGTCATTCTTTAGGTAAAAAATGCTGTCTTTTATTTTTGAATTTCATATCTCTCAGGTAGATTTTCATGGATTTCTAGTGAAAAGACAGTTAAGTTATCCACAATAATCACTAATATATTTATAAGCATTTAGGTCAACATTTCAATTTAAGCTTCAGCATATTTGAAGCGTTTTTTTAAACAACCATATATTTTAAATTCTTAGATGGTCATTGACTGTAGTGATGAAAAAATATGATTAAATAAAGCATACATTTTAAAGTATAAATCAGCTTAGAAAAATTAATAGTAGAACATTTTGAAAATTTCATTTAATTTTTACATGTAATTAAAATCAAGTAAATAAAAACTTTATGTTTAACGAAGAAAAGCATCAAAGACTACTAAGACAATTCTTTTATGATAAACTATAATTTAATTAAATTTGTTAAAATATTTATCTTCTGATTCTATCATAGTACTTAATGTCGCAAAAGATTTTAAGTTTAAGCATTTTTCTTTATTGGATAAGTGGACTATATAATTCATTAATATCTGTTAATTCATTAACTTATATTTTAGTTTAAGTCAAAGTTTTTTCTTTACTACATGCAGTGATGTAAAAGCTAATAGAGGAAATTTCCATTTTCCAAAAGAGTTAAATCAAATTTAATAAATATTTTAGCATTTAAAGACATAGGAATACTAGTAACTCATTTTAGTACAAAAAATAAATCTTAATAAAATTTCGAAATAAAAATTCGTTGATAATTCAAAAACAATTAAGAAATTTCAATCCACTTATAAAGTGTTTTTAAAGAAAAATAATTTTTTTGAATGAAAAGTAAATAAAAATAAATAGTTGTAAAAAAGTAAATAAGTTTTATCAAAATAACTTGATCTGGTCATTAGTATTTTTAGGTCCATAATTTTTTGGTAAAGGTTAAAACTCCCAAACTTTATGGTAAAAATTTTTTATTGCTTATAAACTCATAACATTTCTTATAAAGTATGCAAAAAATTTAATATAATATTACACTTTCAATTTTCAAGTATTTGATTTTAATATTACGTGTAACAAATCCTTGATTTATTTTGAATTTCATTATAATTTTGTCCCAGTTTAAAAAAAATCAACAGCAAATGTATTTTGCATTTTTTCTGCAATCTCAAATTAAATCTTATTAACATTATTTAAATTTGAATTTTAAAAACAATTTAGTGGGAAAGAATAAATCAATAATTTAATATTCAATAAATCTGAAGAAAATGAATCTTTCCAAAGCATAAAAGTTTCATTTGAACATTTTCTTCAATGTAAGTAAGTTTATAAAGAGTGCTAAGTTTTGAAAAATGAAAAATATCAATATATCTGAAAAGAAATTTTTTTCTCAGCCACCTATGACTTTTAATTTAAGTATAAAATTAAGAAAAACTTCTTTTTAATTCATGGAAATGAAGCAAGGCAAATGATTTTTTTTATGGTTTTCTTAATCACCACATGGATGAGAGCTTAAAAGAAGTAATTGAATACCCCGAGAAAATTCAAGAGGGTTTATATTAAGGCAGTATTTTTTATTTGACATTTTTTTAATCAGTTCTATGTATATTTTTTTGAAAGTTAATTGAAAAAAGAATTGCACTAAATTGATCTTTACTGAAAACAAAAGATAAGTTTTATTCGATGTGCAGTCAATCATGACTAAAAAAAAATTAAAAATCAGGATTGACTTTAGAACTTTTTATCTATGGATGGGGGCTTTGAATAAGGCTTTGTAATTACTTTCTATGTTCTATGTTAATTTTATCATATATTAGGAGAGTATTATATGTAAAAATTAACTGTTTGGTTTTATTTTTACTTAAGAAGAAGGAAAAGTAGTTATTATTTTAACTTTTTCCTTACTATACTTTATCATATGGCATGATGCAGCCAAAAATTATAATCAGTACGTATGTTAAAAATATCTGCATATATGAATTTACACGCTCATGCATAATAAGATAGTCTATCACTGTGCTTATAAATTATATATATATATATATATATATATATATATATATATATATATAT
>JAPDSC010117711.1:0-46048 GCA_026290005.1 Latrodectus geometricus
GCTTCAGTAATAAAATAGATTGCGCTGGTTGGCATGCTGAACACTCCTTATTGGACGAATAAATAAATATAATGCACTTGTGTTTTAGATCATAAGCCTTGTAGAAAATGATATATATATATATATATATATAAGGCTCATAAATAATAAACAATTGAAAAATAGCAAAATAGCTGTTCAAATTATTAACTCGCACCGAGATAAATGTTTCTGCACATATTCCCAATAAGTAATAGCGTTTTTAATGTCATCCTGTAGTACAGTCTGCTCTGCATACATCATTTGTTACCCTCGATCTGCAACACAATGGAGGTGCGAGATCTAAGGGTTCTACCGTGATATTTTCGCAATAGATGAAAGGTCTAATAAACTTGCTGTGCTAAAAAAAAGTGCATTTACCAAATGAAAGCAGTCTATAGATAGGAAAGATGTGTGAAGTCTAGTCAACGTTTTCTTGTTGAAAACGTTTTTAATTGTGATTTTTTGCATTTAAAATGATATCAACGACCGCAGGATGAAATCAATACAACGTTGCACTTTTAAACTGCACGATGTTCCTTCTAATCATCCAAGTATGTAACCCAGAAGACTAGAAACAACTTGCTAACATAGACAATAGTATCCCACAGTAACACATAAGGGCTGCGGTGCCTGGTTGGTTAGGGCATTGTTTTCTTTACTGGAAGGTAATGAGTTCAAATGTTTGACTTAACCCAAGATTCGTCGTGCTCACTAAAGGCAGCTGGGTCACGTTAAACATGTCATGGTCACAATGTCTTCCAAGTGAAATGATACCTCTGGAATGGCAAGTCAAGAATTCAGGAGTCTTCTGCCTGGTTTCTGCTTCTAAATTACGATGATTCCCACCTGGCTGCCTCTATCTAACTAATAGAGCCCAACTCAAGGCTAGGGACTGTTAAATATGCTGGTGCAAAGTAACACATGCGGGCTGCGGTGCCTGGTTGGTTAGGGCATCGTGTTCACCAAATGTGGCTGATGCTCGTTAAACAGATCATGGTCTCAATGTACTCAAAGTGAGCCATTCCATTTGAATGTATAGGGGCGTTTTTTGTAAGGTCATTGCTACAAAAACCTAAAAAGAATTAATTTTGTGCTGTTGGATATAAATTTTTTTCTGGATAAGCGATCAAATGTCAAGTAATTTATAAATTTAAAGAAAATCTGATCAATTTAAATGAAAAGATATTGGTGTAGGGTATGAAAAACCACAGTTGAACCACACAAAACCACATTTTGTGACTGAAACAAACACATTATTTTAGATTCATAAATATATTTAATATATAATAATTTATATATCTAATCCTATTCTACTTATCACATTTCGTGTAGAATTTGTACAAACCAAACTAAAAAAAATGCAGTGAAACAAAATCGAAAACCATAGGAAAATAATCCCACAAAATATCCTTGTTTTGATCGAATTAAACTCCGCTTAGAAGTAAGCATCAGCCACTGAAGCGTGCTATCAGAAACTAGAGATGAAAAAGGAATCAAAGAAAAGAGAGCTGCAATAGTGGGCTTACATTTTGCTCGAATTCTCGCCATTTGTCAGCCAAGATAACATTCCTCCGCACTTCAACTGCAAAATGTAACACTCCTTCTTGGCCTTTTCTTTATCCGTCGCTTCGAAGAGCAATAAAAGAGGAAAAACAAAGAGGGGATGAAATAGAGGCAGCTGAAATGCATTCCGCTCAAAGCCATGACGACAGTTTTAAGATAGAATCTATGTTGAGGAAAAGTGATAAGTAAATCATCGAGGAGTTACTGTATGGTATTTAAAGTTAGTGGATACGGAACAACAGCACAAGATTGAAATAGGATTTGAAGAAAATGATTATGGAAAACATAAAGAGAAAACACATACACACACACATGGGTGGATATGGTGCTTTAATGTAACATTTATCACACACACACAATGAAATAATTTGACTAAATAAATTTTTTTCAGGCTTAATTTTCGTTTAAATATAATTGAAATTAAGTTTTATTATAAGAATGTGTGATTTCATACAAACTCAGAAGTAAGAAAAATAAATATTTGTAAATCAATTGAAATTTATAAGAAAAATTTAAAGTAAATGATTTTCCTTTATTAAAAACTATTTATGTTTGATTAAACTTGATTAAATTTTTTTTGTTAATCAAGCATGGTTTTAGTGAATAATATTTACACATCTCTATTTGCTTTTAATTGAAGGTTTTCAATTTATTGCAAAATTTCTCATAAATATTTTTGTGATAGTATGTAAAGAACTGGAATTTGTAAAAGTGTTTGCTAAAAAAAAGAAAAAAAAGAAAGGAGAAGAAAATGGTTACCTAGAGTTTATTTTTTGCGTAAGGGGGGGGGGGGGGGGAGGGACTTATATTTCATAGTAAAATACATGCAAATTTTTAGAAGAAATGTATTTGCTTTTTATCAACAAAAAGCACGAATTTATGAAATTTGTTGGAAACATCTTACAAAACTGTTAACAAATTTATGCAAAAGTAAAAATGAGATTGATAAGTTTACAGACTATTTGAGCCTTAATTTTTAAGCTGATATTAAAATATAAATTTTTCATTAAATAACTGGTGGATGAATAACATTATGGATAAATTACACTTGCGTCTAAAACTTATGTGTGCCTAAAACGCCGAGCTTTGCAGCCAGTTAAAACTTTTTTTAAATTACATAAATATATATGTGTGTAACTTAAAAATATTCCCAATTTTTTCTTTATATATATATATATACGAGGAAAAAATTGGGAATGTTGGTTTTTCTATGATCAAAATCTTGTGAATTTTTGGGATCTTCTTAAATAACTGTAAAAAAACTTGATTTACTGAAATTTCAATATAAAAATTCTCAGCACATTTATGGTAGTTAAACTAGATTCACAAGGCGAGAGATGAATCATTCAATTAGAATCTTGTTTCTCATACGATTTGAATCTTACATATAAATAAACACTTTGTTTTATTTATCATGATATTTAAACCCAAATCTTGTTAATTGTTTTTAGCTTATTTTTTGGATTATTTAAATCTTGCTAGTCTAATATAAGGTTGTATTTATTTCCTTGCTGTTTGTTGTATCTAATTTGTTTGTTAGCAAGGATCTTTACCGACCATTAAAATTTTTTTGAATAATTTATAATAAATATATTCATTTGATGGTACTTGGGACTCATCTAAAGATCTTGTGGCTGAGATCATTGCTGCAGCGGGCAAAATTAATATAACACTAGGAACTTTCGAGTGGGTGGCATCAGTCGTACTTTCGTTGGAGTCAACTGTGCAACCACGCACGTATTCGGCATTTTGAGGATTTACAGTGAGGCTTTCACTTAACAGTAAATATGATAGTGAAACTTTTGGTATTATTCATTCTCTTACCCAACAGTGTTGAATGTTCATGTTAGAATTTCTCTTTTCTGCCTTTCAGAGTGGAATGCGACCCTATGTTCCTTGCAATTATTGCTCGTCTAGATCAGGGGTGGCCAAACTTTTGGGATCCAAGGTCTACTCCACATTTAAAAAATCGAAGGTGGTCTACAAATGGCAGAGCTAAATTAACGTACATATTTATTTCCAGTAAAAAGAAAAAATGGTAAATTATGTAATTTTTCTAAAAAAAACTTAATATTTACAAAATAATAATTTAGTGACGAAAATAGTCAAAGTACTCATACATCAAAAACTGGACATCCTATTCATTTCGTTTAGTTGAAATTGGGCACTGTATATCTGCGACAAGTTTATCATATTGTGGCTGGTACGAGATTATTGCATTGCATAACGCGAAATTAAATGTGCATCTGTTAAATGCGACCAATGTTTGTTTTTTGTTCATGGTTGAAAAAGCAGATTCGCAAAGATACCTCGATCCAAAGTATGATTTTAAATACAAAATCAATTTGTAAATATTTGGAAACGTTTCCTAATAAATTAATTTCCAAAAATCAGTATCTCTAAATACGCTCTGGATTTAAGAAATATATCGCATCTTAATTTAATAATTTCTTCCTCAATCGTTATTGATGTGATAT
This sequence comes from Latrodectus geometricus, assembly GCA_026290005.1. Lineage (NCBI taxonomy): Eukaryota > Metazoa > Arthropoda > Arachnida > Araneae > Theridiidae > Latrodectus > Latrodectus geometricus. The sequence continues at coordinate 4,062 of JAPDSC010117711.1, forward strand.
CTATTAAATGTCCTATTTTTTCGGATACTCCATCAATGTTGACATTTTCATTAAATGGAAATATCATAAAATTGAGTATTTCTTTCAACCTAATTAAGTCAGCGAAACTTTCAAATTTTTCAAACAAAACAAGTAAGTATTAAGCAAAATCTTCGAAGTCTCGGTTTGGATTATGAAGGCACTCTTCCTCCATGTTTTTGAAATTTCTCAATTCATGTTTTCTTAATTGAATTGAACCTTTCTATATTTTTTTAATGTTTTAATCGGCTCATCATGTCCGTTTTAGGTTTTAAATCGTAAACCTTAAATCATAAATCTTAAATATTTACACAGATTGTTTTGGGTTTTAAAGCGTAGACTCTGTAGTAAATTTTTATTTTAAATAATTCATTGATTCTATGTCATAAGTCATAAAAATTGTTTATATCCGAGGTCATTATTGGGATCCTCGCGTGGACTACCTAAATTGTCTTCGCGGTCTACCAGACGACCGCGGTCGACGTCTTGGCCATCCCTGGTCTAGATGGATACTATCACCCCTCTTAATTTGTAAATCAATTTAGAATCACCCTGTACATATATACTGAATTGCATAAAATTATCAGTGCTGGCATATGAAATGCAAAGAAATTTAACCGCAAAATACAGTTAATTTCGTTTTAATATAATATTCGACTTATTTTTTATGAATGACAACAGAGGTAGTAAAATTATTACCATTTAATAAAAGTATAAATAACTTCTTTTTCATTTAGGTTAACCTAGTTGATTTAAACAAATCAAGAGTAAGTTTTTCTTTATTTTGAACACATATAATCTTTCCGTGTACCACAAATGTACAGCAAAAGCTTACAGAAATAAATTTAAACTATAATAAAATTTAAACGTTACATTTAAATTAAAGCGAAAAAAAGTAAAAAGAACTGCTGTTTGGACTTGACAAAATCAAATAAGTTCACTGCCAATTCACGTCGATCATTTTCAATCCGTTCTGTAAGCCATCAAAGGTAGGGCATGAGAAAATCAAATGTTTTTTTAACAGTCACATAAATTATTTGATTGAAACGGCAATTTTCTGTCATCAGATAAAAACTGAGATGTCATTTGATAGGAAATACACGGATCCATTGTAAACAGTAGGAATGAACTTTGTAGTGGCCATTGAGCTAAAAACTTCTTATTATACTTTCAATAACTCTTTGGAATGCTACTATTAACATCTATGAGTTATTTTAAAGCATCTTCAGCTTTTTAAAAAAAAAAAAATCATCTCTTCCATTTCTGAAGAATTCGTGATGTGCACGAAGAAAAACGGATATCAATTCCTCTTAATATATTATTTTTAACCAAAATGGCATTCAGAAGGTCGGTCTTGGACAGAAGGGCAACCGGCGGTCTTGGTTACTAATTTTCCGCTGCTGGTAGTCCTGTTCAAAAGGAGGATAGAAGGAAGGGAGATTCAGAACGAATAAAATATCTGTTGTTGTTTGTGACGACACTTGTCAACACCAAGACCGCCGGTCAGAGACTAGGTGAAGGAAATCAGAGAGAGAGAGAGAGCGTCTTCCGTTTTTTAATAGAGCACCCTCAAACGAAAGTGGAAGTACGACTTTTGGCTCATTGATGGCAACACCATCTGGATTTTCCAATTCAGAGATTGATGCCAGAGAACACCCATGTCCTAGCTCCAAACATCCACAGATGTATTAATTTGTAATGGGAACATGGAGGACATTGCGACCCAACATATTTAACGTGCCCCAGTCACCATTAGTGAGCATTCGGCTATGCCGGGATTCGAACTCACCAGCTTTTGGTAACGAGAACGACGCCCTAACCAACCAGGCCACCGCGGCCTCATAAGATATCTTGAGAATGTTGTTCTATTATCCTTTATCCACTTGACGGCAAGATAAATAAGCAGAAGTTCTGTTTGTGAAAAGCTGTTTATTCATTTCATGTACGATGCTTAAAATAAAAACCTCAGAATAATATTCAAAAAGAACAAATGCAAGGCCAACCTTGTTGATCATTTTGCTTCCATCCGTAAAGAAGACCGTATTAAATCTCATCCCAGTAGTCCCTTTATGAAGGTAGAAATTTATGGGCTCTATAGTAGCTGGAAGATCAGGGATGTTGACATGTCATTTATGTTGTCTTCCGGGGTATCGGTTGCCAATGCCTTGAAAATAAATATTTTTCTTACTTTCAATTTTGAAATCAATATGTGGAACTCCTGCAAGAACAAAAAATTCTACATTGAATATTTCTCAGATTTCTTATGTTAACCTTTGTAGCAAGAACATGTCCCAAAGCAAGGCAGTTGTATGAAATAAATGGCAATACACTGCTTATAGATTAGTTACGGGACATCGTAATTTACTCCTCACCTTTAGCAACTTGTTGTTTAATGCTTTTATACATTTGATAGAAAGGATTTAATATGCTTTTTTTCTTGTTAAATTTTTGATGACATCTAGATATTTAATGCTTCTTACAAATTCGAATGGAGAATCATCGAGTACAAACAGCGATATTTTGCTTATCATAATTTTTGGAAAAACAATCATAGCTTTATTTTTTGAAGCAATGGAAGTGAGTTTTGATACCCAACTTGAGATGAAATCTAGCACTTCTTGTACTCTCAAACGAATACCAGTCAAATTCTTTCCTTGGAATATTTAAAGCACTTGTTTTGCAAAAACAATTTTTAGTCAATCGTCGAGATGACTTAAAAGATTTTTTATTGAATTCCGCAGAGTTAATCCAGAAGCAGAGCCTTGGAAACAGTTTTTTACCAGGGAGTAAACCTTAGTTTAAGATCCAAACTGAGAAGTTCAATGGTAAGAAGCTTTTAAGCAGGTTACAGATATTATGTCGAATCAGCATCTTTTAAAATTTTTAGGATAATTGAGAAAGTATTATATAATAAGTGTAAACTTTTAAAAAATTTATTTAGAAGCATTATTATTATTATTATTATTGTTATTTATCTCTGATAATCTGACAGTGTCAGATCAAGTCCATAAATCCAGTGACGAGTAAAAAATTAGAAGGGGAGTAGCATTACCGACGTCACACTACCACAAACCCATTTTATAGGGCAGAACACATTTAATACATCGTCTCAGGAGGAAGAAGACGTCCATGCCTGAACCGGGATTTGAACCCGGGGCAAACAATCAGGGACGCTAACCACTCAGCTATCAGCCGGCATGGAGAAAGTTATAAATTTATCTTATTTAACAAAAGTGTATTTAGAAAAAGAGAGTAAAAGCAGAATCTGAAATTATATAGCTATATTAAAGTTTATTCAGTAAATTCATTTTTATTCAAATAAATTATTTGTTTCTGTTTTTAGTCATAGTTAAATATAGCTCATGAAATACAAATTCAATTCAGGTAAAAAAAATTTTAAAAATTGCAAAAATTGCAATACAAAAAGTAAATTGCATGATTATAAACAATATTGAATTGGTGAATTATTTATTTATTTTTTTTTACATAAAGTAATCCATATTTATATGCAGCAACTAAAAATTGTTCATGAATACAATAATCTTAAAAAAGTTTTTCTTTTCCTATATTTTTAAATATTTTTTTCTCGGTGTCGCATGCACCAGAATGAATGGATCTGAACTTAAATTTAATTGAATCAAAAGAAATTTGTTATTTGGAATATGAAAAGAAAGAAGAAAAGAAAAATAAATTTTGATTGAATTGCATTGAAAGCAATTTCAATATTTGTAACATTTACTTGAAACTTTAACTAAAGTATTAAATGGAATTAAATGAAAACTTTTAAGCACTCAGGAATTGAAACAGAATATCCAGATAAGAAGTTAGCACTTGCATCGCTTAGAAATATTAGTGACCATTTATTTCACTTGTGGATAAAAAAAAAAAAAAATTCCCAAAATTCGATGAAAAGCGCGAAAGAAAATATAAATCTGAAGAGAGCTTCCCTTCATGAGTTTAAAGGTGCAAATGACAAACACTGGAGTACTTATTTTTTCTAAGAAATATTTTTAAAATCATAAAAGGGTCATTTCAAATTAAAAAAATATCTTATGGAGTCAGGACTAAACAAAAAATAAATTTCTTAAGATTACTTGTAGAGAGGGGTGTGTATTAAAAAAAGAAGTTTTCACAAAAAAAAATTGCAATAGGTAGGAGCAAATAAATATCTCTCATCGACGTTTAATTTAAACAGTTTCCACAAAGTTAGTTTAAAAAGATGAGAGCGTTTCAAGGGATTAGGTAACTTAAAAAAAAGCCCTGAAGTATCCAATTCCTCTCAGCATTTGTAGCAAAAATTTCCACCCCCCTTAAACTTTTAACCCCGCCTTACGCGCGATGATCCAGAAAAAATATATATCTTGAAGAGGAAAAATTTTCCAGATCTAATTGGCAATTAGCAATCGCAGCGAGCCACTTTTTTGCCCTCTATTTCCTTTTGTCGGTAAAGGCATCATCATCGATTCTTACCCAAAAAGGTATTTCCCCTCCCAGAGAGAACAGCCCCCCCGCCACTAACTACACCACCCCCTCTTTTTCCTCGAACTTATAAAACCACTAGAACTCGATAATTAAAACACTGCACTACTCCAGACCCATTTTCTTTGAGTTCATTAAGGATACAATAAAAGGCACGTTAATTCTGATAATCTAATATTTCTCGACCAAGTACCGCCACAATTTTTTTTTTTGGCATTACTTACCCGAATTTTTTTCCCTTCCTTTTTAGTTCCCTTTTCCTTAATCCCGCCCACTACCCCCCCCCCATAAACCTGAAGAGTATTGGCCAATAACGATATAGTAGCGGACGTTTTTGCTGGCAACGAATTTACTTTTGAAGTTCGAATGCTGCTTTTTGAGTTGTAATATTGCTGCTGTTTTGAGATGTGCCCCTTTTTTTATCCACCATTTTGTTTCTTGCAGGATAATGCTATTAACGGGGAATTGTTGTTTCGCAGAGAGGGAAGGGAAAAAAAAAAGTTTTTTAACTGGGAAAGGAACAAGTAGTAAAAATGTTCATCAATATTCAAAAGAACAGAAATGGTTTTTACAGCCCCCGAGCCCTTTTTCGAAGAATTTTTTTTTCCTGTCATTATTTTATTTCGTCTCCTTCCGGATTTCTTAATGCAACGACTTCTGAACTTTTTCCGCAAATGAGAATAATTAAGAGCAATTCCCTTTTCTTCCCTTTGTTTATTTTTTCTTCTGACAAGAATGGTTGGATAACGGCACACGTTTTCGAACTTATCACTTTTAGAAACAAAAGCTCGCTGCTTCATAATCGGTCTGCTGATTCCAAGTATGTCGAGGCCGATGCTTCAAGAGAAGTTTCGTTTTAGTACAGCCCCACATTACCATAATTATTACATTTCTTACTTTTCGTAATTTGGGATGACGCCTTTTTTGCAAATTACCTTCACAGATGAGGCACTTTTTGTACAGTAAATCAAATTTTCTTTTATATTTTACATAAACAGGAAATATGTATCGTTACGCTTTTTGTGGTGCTAAAAGAAATCAGTGAATAAGTAATGATGATCTATGAATAAATTATTTTATTTTAACACTGCAATATTTTTGATTGAACTCAACACCTTTTGATGATTCGAAGAATAAAGATAGAACTCTTTCTCAGAGAAATAAGAGAATAGTACCAATTAATATGAGTTAGGTAGAAAATATTGCTGAACATTCTCTATTTTACTTTTACTTTATATTCCTGGTGTTAATTTATTTGAGATTGCTCTTTCTGACATATGGAATCTGAAATCTTTGCGTATCGAATCCAAGACATGTACCATACTGTAACTTCTTAATTTGAGAAACCACAGAATTTTTTTTAGTCTTGTTTTTAGTTTTGTTATTTCTGATTTTTAGCATCTACCAACGCAATTCTCTGCATAGCTCTTTCAAAAGTGTTTTCCCGCAGTAAAGAAATAATCACTCTCTATGTTCTGTTGTATCTGACTATTGGAATATACCAGCTTCAATCTCTGAATAGCTTTTAAAAGGGTGTTATGCCATAATAGAGAAACAATCCTTCTCTGTGTCCTGTTGATTTTAGTTTTTGGCATCTATCCGCGTCATTCTCTGCGTCACTCTTTGAAGGGTGCCGTGAAGAAATGATCCCTCTCTATGTCCCGTTGTATCTGACTATTGGCATCTATTAGCGTCGTCTCTGCGCAGCTCTTTCACAGTTTTAATCACGTGACCATATATGAAATTAAAATAATTATCTACACAGGTATTCTTCTGTGACGCATAATTACATGCCTTTCGCTTGTTCCAGTTAGTGAACCTTTAATTATTTTGAAGTTCTAAAATAAGATTGCAAAATGATACTTCATAGTCCATCATTAATAGATGTTCGATTTTCAAATAGAGCTATCCTTTTTTGTAGAATGTCTTTAAATTAAATAAAAATACTTGGACATAAAAATCATTATACCGGAAAAAAAAGTTATTCTTCAGTAAGCAAGTTCATTTGTCAAACTTTTCTAAGTCTAAAATACCTACTAAAAATTTCATTTGCATACACTAGTTGTCATAAATTAAGGAAAAATCACAAAAGTGACGATAACCCAAAACGTTATACGAGGAATTTAGGGAATCTTATAGACTTTATACAAGAAATAGGAAGGTGCAAAATAACATAAAAAGAAATCACCAGACGAGACCAAAGAGACGATTATGGTGTTATAAAAATTAGCAAATATGTACAAATGAACAAATGGGAGGTGTAAACTTAGTAAAGGAAAAGTACCTTTAATATGGAGTATAATTTCCCCGAGAAGCAATACCGCACATGCAGCGATGTGTGATTTCTTAATTATGTGGTCTAGTAATTTTGTAGAAGCTATTGCTCTTCCAAATCAATTGAAAGCGTAGTTAGGGTGATCTTAACATGTCACCCTAGAGCGTCCCAAACATGCTCGTTTATGTTAAAGTCCGGTGATCGACCTGGCTACAGCTTGTGCTCAATTGTTTCCAGCTCAAGATAAGCATCCTGCCCAAGGTAGCCTTGTGTGGTCTCGCATTATAATCCTGTAGCACGAAAGCATCAACTATTACACCGACATAAGGGCGCATCCAGGATGTCTTTTCTATAGGTGTGAGCATTGATATTTCCACGGGAAAAGACATGGAGGTCTATGTGTCCACCCAAACACAGACACTGCCTGATCTCTAAACATCTCTTTTACAGATGCTTAAATATGAGTTCCACATTGTCTCCAAATGAAAATGCGCCTACTATCACTTTCGAGTTTAAACCTGGGCTTAATCTTAAAGAGAAGAGCTCTCCATGTGTCCAATGAACATTGTATTGGATTATGTATGATTGAGCTGCCTATGGTGTGATGTAAACGGGTTGCAAATGACTGGTTGTCTGAAATAAAGACCACGTTCATAAATCCTTCGAGACGCAGTTGATCTGGATATCAACCTTCAATGAAATGCAATGTTACAACTAGGTAACATCTGAGTTCTGACGGAGTTGAGGTTCTATTCCTTTGTGCGCATAATGACAAATAAAAGTCATCTGAATTCATGACAGCACGTGACTGACCTTGGCTGAGCCTCCCGAATGCCGAATAGTAATTAGAAATTGTTGCCTATGAATCACAGACACATTCAGCCACTTCTATCTGATTTTGTCCTGACTCTAGTTGAAATTGTTTGGTCAAATGATGCCATTGTTACAGTTTTGCTATGCCAGATTTCTAATCTCAGACTCACAGTGACATATGCTGTATTGCCCTGAGGCATCCATTTTCATGTTTCTAGCAAATGACGTATTTCGACAATAACTCCACTCTTTTGCATAATATCTTTCAGCTGCTATTATATATACCAATATATTCAAATTTCATTGTGATTGATTATTTTGGAAAGAGTTATTGCTATTTTTGTGATTTTTCCTTAATATCAGTATATTTTAGACAAAATTTTAAATAAATTTCTATATTATAAGCTGAGTTATCCTTTAAATAAAACAAATGTATTTCTTTTAGAAATTATTTTATTTAAAAAAATTTTTCGACATGCTTTATAAAACAGATTTTTTAAATTATTGATAAAAATTATCAAAAATTATAACAAGTGTATTTAATAGAGTACTGAATTTAAGAATATAACATCTCCATATATCAAAACTATCCTTATTTTTTATTTAACTTTAAAATAAAAAAGTAATTTTGTGATTCTTTAAAAAATATTTGACTTTAAGAAATTTAATTATTCCTCTCAAAAATTAACTTTTAAATGGACTGAAATAAACTTTGAAAAATTGATTCGTATAGAATGTTTTTTCAAATAAAATATTTTGATCCAAACAGTCTTCAGAGAGATAACTTCGTAAAAACTTCGAAATCTTTCTATAATTAGCTTCATTGAAATTAATTAAGAGTTTTTATTTAGCATTTTTAAAGACTTATTTTTTCAAAAGAAAACTCATTAGTAAATGAAATATAATTTAATGAAGATTCTTTCATTTATCTTTATAATTCTGGAAAAATCTAAATTTTTATTTCCTCAAATTAACAATTGGTTTTTAATTTATGCATATTTTTCATTAGTTCTCAATTATAATTTGAATGTAATGATTTGAGATTTTGTGGGTTTCTACTTTTTAGATCTTTTCAATAGTTTTCAGTATTTTAAATATGTGCTGTTTTGTATTTTTCAACTAGATGTAATGATCAGCATTTTGAAAAATATTTATATCATTGTGTTAAGCTTACGAATGCAAAAAATTATTATTTTCCAATATTTATATAGAGTCCAGTCACATTGATGTGACCCCTACGTACTATCGACCTCCACTTAAAATGACCAATCACAGAAGGCAGGTGGCAGCACAGTGCAGTCGAGCATATATAAAGGGTGTGTGAGGGTTTTGGAAAAAAAAAAAACATTGCAATCGTTGCGTAATGCAGAAACGGAGCGCTATATCCGACGACAAAAGGGCATGATCTTCGACTTTCGGGTTAAAGGGTGAAAGCATTTCCGAAACCGCTAAGTTTGAAAACTGTTCGCTTGCCACCGTGGTATTCCATGCATGGCAAAATGAAAATGTCCAAAAATTAGAGACTTGGCAACTGTGTTGCATCACAGACCATAGAGGATAGAGGTGCACGATGGCTGCGGAAATGCATTCTGGCGAATAGACGTACCGTTGAGCAACTAACCACCCAGGTGTAGCAAGGAATTACCAACAATATCTCTCAAACTACTATTTAGTGAACGTTGTTGCGTCTGGACCTCCGAAGCAGACATCTGATTCATGGATCTAATCTGACTCTATCGGTGACATGAAGGCTGGACTTTGCATGAGGGGCTGCAACTGGACATCCACTAGGTGTCAACAGATAGCGTTTTTCGATGAACAGAAAAACGCTTGAAATGGTTTTCTGCTCCATCGGACAAATGGACGTTGTCATAAAACCTCTGACAGCTAACACCCTACAGCCATTGCTGGAATGATCCAAGCGGGAGCATTATGGTATGCGGAATGTATTCCTAGCATTCTCTGAATTCACCCATCATTGTCGTAGACACATGGATCAATACAAGTACGAATCTACCCTTGCGGACCATGTTCACTTCCATATGTGCATTGTTTTTCCTCAAGATGAAGGCATATACCAACAGGACAATGCGAGGTGTCATATAGCTGGCAGTGTACGTGCATAGCTCTAAGAGCACCAGAATGAATTTACCGTTATCCCCTGCCAGCAAACTCACCTGACTTTAACCCAATCGAGAATCTATGGGAGCATCTCGATCGGTTTATGGATCCTTATATGCGTGATCTATCGCGGCTGGCCACTGTTCAACATTTCAGTGAACGCCTTTAGGAACCTAATTGACTCTCTTCCTGTGCGTCTCGCAACAGTTGAATCTGCGAAAGACGGTTATTCTGACTTCTGACCGGTGGTCACATTAATGTGGAGCTACTTTCCAAAAGATTTTTTTAGTAAAAAGATTATGGGGAAAATGTATGCCAAGGATGTGAAAATTTTAGGAACAGGAAATATTTTTATCATTGATTACAAAACGAAAATCTGATCGCACTCTGTTGTTGTAGTTACTTATGACACTTGGTGGGGCCAAGCACGCCCGTTTGAGATTAGGCGAATGAAATCAGAAAGAGCGCTTTCAGTTTCTTAATAGAGCAGCCTCTATTCAAAAACGTCGTACTTCCACCCTCTTAGAGCACCCTCTAACAGGGATGAAGTACAACTTGGCTCATAGATGGCAGCACCATCTGCATATTCGAATTTTGAGATATGCAGCCAAGAAAGACCCAAGGCCTGTCTCCTACCACCCCCCCAGAGGTATTAATTTGGAATGGGAACATGGAAGACATGGCGACCGCTACATATTTCACGTGACCCAGTCGCTATTGTGAACGCGATGGTCTTTAGTCGGCGGAGAATCGAACCCACAGCCTTGTGATTGCGAGACTGATGCCCTAACCAACTAGGCTACCATGGCTCATGTTAGCATTCTTTTTAGCAGAAAAACTGATAAATGAGCCTTTACTGGAACCAACTGTTCAGTGCAATTCTTCACACTTAAGCTTATTCAAAGCAAGCTGAATTTTATCTTTTAATGTGTGTGACATCAAAGACATACAATGGAGAAAATAATCATTTGCATGAATGAAAGAAAGAGTTCTTAATTTCAAAAACACCCGCCTTAGGTTTAAAGAAAGGGAGAGAAGACAATACGTTTCATTTTAGAATATCTTGACACGTAGTCATATCAGATAAAGCTTGTCAGTACATAACTCTGAAAAATGTATCTGGATTAAAATATGTCAGCCATATTACAGCTTTTACAAAAAATTTTGATTGAATAAGTTTAGAGGATTATGCCAAACTGAATCTCAAGTTTATGAAATATCTATTAAAACGTAAATACATTTTTTTTGGAACCAAGCTGATACAACATTGTGATGGAACATTGATAGAGAACTGTCACATCCATGATGAGATAGTTGTACACCATCATTCTTCCTCGTACCTAGAGTTTTGGTCGACCAGTTAGATGAAAGCAGTCAGGAGAGAGTCTTCGTAATTTAGAAGCAAGACTCAGCGACAGAGCCCACAACATTTAGGCTTTCACTCCTAGAGACATCCTTTTACTTGGAGGACCTATTGGATGTTAGTGAGCTTGAAGTCGAAATTCGAACTCACTACCACCCGATAAAGAAAAAGACACCCTATCCAACAAGGTAGCATTCACGATGAGGTAGATATCCAGGATTTCAGAAATGAAATAAGTTTTTAGATGAAACGTGACTCAAAATTTACTGTTCCATCATCCTTTCCATAACTTTGCAAAGATAATTACTCAAAGAAATTGGCTGTATAACACTAAAGTATAGAAGATTTATTTTATTTTGAAAGGGCGAATTATTTTGAAATTCCTCCAAACAGAGGAGAACCTGTTGTCTAAGATGCATTATTACAGTACCTCATCTGACACAAAATGACAGTTTAAAAATTTTAATAATTTTAGCTTTATAAAAATCGCCTGTTCGAGGTCTAAGCATTTAATTATATGAATAATTAAACCAGGACTAAAATCAACTAGAAATTCTTTCTACTTCTATAGTTAGTCGTGAAAGGAATTGTGCAAAAATGTTTGCTTGATATGTGGCTTCGGATACAAAATGATAACCATTTTCTAATAACAGATATGAGCTTAGAGTTTAAATTCTGACCATAAAGTTTATAAGTATTTTAAAAATATCTTTCAAAGCTTCAAAAGATGTAACGATACCATTCAAACTCTGATGATTCAAGGACTTTATCAAAAAATGCACCTGTCTTGTGATTGGTTTTATTTGTATCCAATCTCTTTATATTTTATCTTTATTTTTAGAGTGTTTTCAAATACGGTCTTTAACTGTTTAAAAATATAAGTCAATAACGGCAGAGTTGATTTGGTGTTTAATATTTTTGAATGGATATGTTGAAGTTTGATTTCGTTAGAATAATTGCAATATTGACTTTGTACAAATCGGTGAATGATCGCTGTCAAATGTATGTGGGTAAACATCGTATGAATTGAAAAGATAAACTTCATTAGAAACAAAACTAAAATCAGTTGATGAGGAGTGTTAATTGAAACTAAAATGAGTTTCAACAAACAAATTTATAATTGTTGCCATGCAATTCAAATTCAGTTGACCCTGGTGAGTGCGACTGATTACCCAGAGATCGATTAATCGATTACGAATATTTCCAATATAACATAAGACAGTAAATTCAGTTATAATTGCTCATGAAAATGAAAAATTTCTAAGCTAAGTAATAACAACAAAGTCGTCTTTATTTAAAAAATGATTTCTATTAAAATTTCTCTAATTATATCTCGACCTGATGACAAGTTAATACTTTTTGCAGGAATTTCTTTGTTGATAACTTACAAAAGTCTTTCCCCTTTATTATTTAATTTACCCGATAGAAAGATGATTTTATTTTTTTATGATAAAATAATCTTTTTTATAAAAAAGTTATTCCTGTATTTACGAAATTTCAGCATTATAGAAATGTAGATGTTTTTTGTTAATAGTGTTGTGAAATTTCTAAGATATACATTTTTCCATTAGGCTTAACTGAAATATATTTTAGGAAAATAAACCACTTGTTGCATTAATTACCGATTAAATAATAGTTAAATATATTTATAGCTGTTTAATACTATTATTAAATTTATGTTGTCAGGAACAGAAAAAAGAAAATTCAAATCATTTTAACAATTTATATTTTGATGAAACCAGAATTAGATCCTAGGTTTTTTTTCCTTTGATCTACGTCTATTGTACTTTCGAGGTAGTGACACAGATGTATGAAAAGTTTTAGGATACACAATGGTTTCCTTTTTTAATGATTGTGATTTGAGAAAAACACTCATTTTGCATTTTTGAACATTATTTCTTCGAGTGTGGTATTAGCATTGATGACACCGTGAAGATTAAATGTTTCTTTTTTATTTTTTTTAGACTGTTTAAAAATAATCAGAAGATTTGGTTGTTTTAGATATAAGACATAGTTTTTCTTGAGTATATTGGTATCCTTAATTTCCTTTTTAAAACTTGCGAGAAGCACTTATTTTTAAGATTTTATGAGCGGTAATAATTGATGAAACCATGTTTTTGAACCATGTTATTTTCCAGTTTTTAAGAGCGGTAGCAATTGATGAAACCATGTTTCTCTTTTTTGCGATTGAAGATTTGTCTGTTTTAGCTGTAAGATATATTCGATTTTTCCTTGTATGTATTTTTAATCTCTACAAATTGAAAATGAATTTCGCCTTTGAACTTCAAGAACTTGATCCTTTTCTGCACGAACCACTCACTGAGAAAGAAAAAGTGCAGTCAAAACAATTGTGACATTTCGGGTGGTATGAGCCATTGCACGCTAAGAGCCACCAGTTGAAGTACTCTTAGAAGAGAATGTAAACCTTTGCAGACGACTTTCCATGAATTTATTAATTTTTATTTAAGAGGAAAAGAAACTGCTGTTGTTGTTGCTTATCCCCCTGGTGCTGGAAAACCCACACCAGATCCAGAAGATCTGGCATAGGATAGTATGCAGCTTCTTTTGTGGAGAGGAACCACAAGGGCAGAAGACTGACTTGACCTCTGAACACAAATGCCATAGGTACCCGTTTATGTAGAGTAGGCAACCATTCATACAAGGAAAGGACAAAGACAAGATAGAAAGTACATCCATGCCCAAACCGGGATTCGAACCCAGACCTCCCTATCCTCAGTCAGGCATGCTAACCACTAGACAGAATAGGCGGTGAAAAAGAAACTTACTTCCTATAAGGTAACTGATTGTCGTAGACAGTTATGAAAATAATTTCAAATTAATTCTAAAGAAGCTTTTTCTTTTCTAATATTAAGGATAACAACTTCATTAAGAGAGTCTTGCAAACTTCTAAAAGTATATTTTTCACCGATGTATTTTTTTCCAGGAAAACTATTGTGGAAATATATTCAATTTAAAAATGAAAATACACAAAGATTTATAAAATACACCCCCCACACACACACACAATTGTTTGCTCAATAGCATCTCTTTCATCATACTTTAAGGATACATTTTATCTTTTATGAAGTTATACTAGACGAAATCTCGTATTTCTTGATGGCCGATAATACTAGTCGATTACAATAATGTATTGGAATTGCCAAACTGATAATCAGTTTCATCTATACCTAGATATACACAATGTTTGCTTATATGTATAAAGCAGATACTCGGGAATTTAAATAATAGTCAACCGAAATAAAAAAGGAACTTATCCTAAAGCAAATGATGTGCAAGAAAATAAGCCGAAAATGAAAAACAGTCCTATCTGAACTCTTCTTGCCTTTTAGCTGATTTTTTTATATTCCTGGTGAATGTTAAGCAATAATATTCAGAAGTCCTACATAATTGCTTATACCGAATATAAATCTCACAATCCCAAACTATAAGTTGAGCAGTTGAAATATTTATTTCAAAATTAAGTGTGACGTGATCCTGCAACCCCAAACATTTTGCTCACTTGTAATAATTATTATATTCTGATATAAGCATTTTTATTGATAATTGAATAAGAACTTCGAAATGATCTAAAAATTTAAAATTTCAGAGCTTCATTACCCCATTTTTCTATTTTCAGAACATAAATATAAAAATTTAATTACAGATAAATATATTAGTTTGGGGAAAAAGTAATCCATTATTTTTTCGGTAGACGTCTGTAGTGATCGATATCTCGTGAGGTATCTACCAAACAATTTCAGATTTATGCTCGTTGAAAAGGTGACATTTGACACTAAAATATTCTCTTGCGGTTTTTTGTTTGATTCATTCAGTTACGAGTACAAGGTTTTTAAAATGGAAGACAACAAACAGAAAATTCGATACATTTTCGTTTTTCTCTTGTAACGGCGAAAAAGATAGCCGGGTGGCTTAAAATGTGAAAGGTGTTTATCGTCCTATATAAGACTGTAACAACCAGTTACGTACAATTTTTGTTTCGTCGATTCCGTTCGGGTATTTTTGATGTTGGAGATGCGCCTCGCATGTGGATACAGCATCGTCGAAAATGTCTATAAAATATCAAAAATGATCGAAGTTAACCGCATGTCAGCAGTCGTAACGCGCAAGACCTAAAAATCTACATAAAAGCTGTTTTAAACCTTTTTAAAAAGCGAATCCAAAAGAAGTTACATAAAGTTCACGTAAAAACAATGGATTTCTTTTTCCCAAACCTAATATAATTAAGATTTATTGTATGATGACTTGACACTGGTTTGATTATGAAATTTAATCATCTCGAAAATTCGAATTCAATCCATCGTTGAAATTAAAAATAATTTTTGTTAATTTTTTCCAAAACATTCAATTTTTGCACACATATCGTTACATATGCATAGTTTTTAAATCCTTGTGTGTTACTATGGAAGCTGTTTTAACAGATTTAAATCGATTTATTTTTATGGATTAATTAATGAAATTAACATTAAGTTTTATAGGATTCAAATGATAATGTTTGTTCGAAAGCCTCACAGAAAGAGGAATACATGTCTGGTAGAAGAATGAACGACAATCATGCAGAGGAAATCGATGCAATTAAAATTTGTCCAAATGTAATGCTTAGAGATTTTTGAAATTATCTGATTTTTAAAAGTAAAAATTCATGTTCTATAACACTCAACGAGTCAATAATATCATTTTTGCTAATTCGAAACTAAGAGCTTAACTGATATTCTTTTAAGATCATTATCATATCTGGCACAACCATCCCATATGGGTCCTGGCCTTCTGTAGAAGTTTTTTTCAAGGTCACCCTCTTTCCATCTACTGTTCTAAAGTTCTTAACGTCAATGATGCCCAAGTCTGCATCCAAAGCATCTTCTCATCTATTTTGGTCTACCTCTTCGCCTTTGGCAAATGATTTTGGTACAATTAAAGTTTTCAATGAAACCCTTAGTTTTTGGGAACCCTACTTTTTGTAAGATACATATCCAAATAGTATACTTTTTCTCTTGTAGTTCCTATAAAAAAATTTACCTTTCTTAAGAATAATACCTTAAAGGATTAATTTTAATATCTTTACGATAGATAAGCAATACAATGTTCGAATTTTATGTACCGTATTTTCGCCGTATAAGACGCACTTTTTCTCCTTAAAATCGGGGCGAAAAAAGTGCCTGCGTCTTATACGGCAAATACAAAAGCCCACCATGGCAAGGAATACGAATCAAAGATTCTGTCTTTTCATAAGTTTGTTATTGATGCGAGGAAGAAGAATAACTTTGAAATGAGCCAAATTGGGAACATGGATGAAGTCCCGCTAACGTTTGATGTGCCATCTAACAGAACCGTAGATAACAAAGGAGCCAAAAGCATAACCGCAAAAACTTCAGGGCATGAGAAAACCCACTACTCGGTTGTGCTGTCCTGCTGTGCAGATGGTACCAAACTGCCCCAAATGTCGATCTTTAAAAGGAAAACATTCCCAAAAGAAACAATTCAACGGGGAGTCATCGTGCACGTTATACAGTTGATATAAAATATTTTACTACAGAATTTGGTTCATAATCTTTTTTTTTTCTAGATTTGCCTCCTTTAAAATTGGGTGCGTCTTATATGCCGGTGCGTCTTATACGGCGAAAAATACGGTAATTAAAGAAATAGTATTATGTCACAATATTTCATCCAATGATTCATAATCATTGGATGAAATATTGGCTGGATTAAACTTGGCTTTCATTTATTGAATTGAACTCTCACCTCGGGTGTGGACTTTTACAGTGATTGGAATCCAATTTAAATTGTAGCTTCTTGTCATAAAAACATTCGTTTGTAAGAAGTAACCGCAGGTTGGTGAATAAGAAATTAAATTTTTTTTCATCTGAACTTGCACAGTTTTTTTTTTTTTTTTTTTTTTTTTTTTTTTTTTAAATTACAAAGGATTTTGGATTAAGTATTAGAATTTCGAGGAAAACTAAAATTTGTTATTTTTCTTACAGTTTAGTAGATTTTTTAAACGTTGAATAGAAGACACATTTTGTTTTGTGAAGAGCTTTTGGTCCGAATTGTTTTCCATTTAATAGTTTTTTGCACACTAGGTCTTAATAAGAGATTATAGTTAAAATAATAATGCTAAAAAGTTTCCTACATTGCTCGAATAATAATGGAATCTATTGAAAAAATAATAAAATTAAAACAGTTAATAATAAAATTCCATGCAAGGATAACCATCATGAATGTAAATCCAATATAATAATTACAGAATTATATATGAGTCACTTGTAATATAATTAAAACGTTTTTTCCGATTGTATCTTCCTTATAAATTTAAATTGATTTTAATCATTCAAAGTTATGCTTCAATCACTCTCAATCTTTAATTGTGAAGGAAAAATAAATTGACCCTCTTGACAACTCAGAAAGTTTTGCAATAACTCCTGTAAATTCACAAATGACTTCCTTTACATAGAGACTCATATCAATATTGATTTCATAAAATTTCACGTCATGTTTGTTCTATGGCATTTTTCAAAATACCATTGAACTGTAATACAGCATTAGTTTATTTTTTGAGATATATACATGTACACTTGCGAGAGAAAAACTGATTCGGGTGGAAAAAACGAGATGACTTTCCGAACAACCCAATGATATTTATAAAAAGGATTCTGGTCATTTAGAAGAAAAGTCTTTAAATTTACATTTTCTGGTTTTGATTAGTCCAATTTTTTCAAAATTCTCATGCCGTTTTGGTAGTGTATTTAAAGTTCTAGCTCTGATTATATTTTGTACAGAATATTAAAAATTAAGTCTTCTTCTATGGGGCTTAAAATTGTAAAGAAATAAATTCTTTAAACTAATAAATAAATAAAACAATAAACTTTTAAAAATAGATAAAATATAATCAATATATATATATATATATATATGAAAAATATATGATTTTATATTTTTGAGTTTTCAATTTATACTAATTCAGTTGCAGTTGAAATCAGTTGAAATTTTTAGGAAAATCTTCAAAGATTCAATCTTTCTTAAAACAGCGTTTTTTTAAACAATTAATTTAAAAAATTAATTTAGAAACAAGGAAAAAAGTAGTTTACATATAAATATAGTAAAATAATATTTTAATAAACTATTTATTTTAGAATTTAAGTGCCTTCACATATATATTCTGTAACTATATGCGTGTAATAGAAATGTGCTGAAGACTTTTATGCGTCATATTGTTTAAATTATTGGAAAAATATTGAGATAGGTTTTATTATAAGAAAAAACGATAGCATTTGTTGAAAATTCTAAAGAACTTTAGTATTAAAGAGCATTACTTTTTATAAAATGATTTCAATTTAATTCTTCTTTGAAGAGCAAAGAAACTTTCTTCTGAAAAACTTTTGAAATTCTCAGTTTATATTATTTTAAAGGAGTAAAACTCAAATCATACTTTTAGCAGTTTGAAATGTTGAGAAAATTCCTCCTTTTAAAAATCGATGCGTCTTCTTTACATTCGATTCCCAACCTTTCCCTACTGTTTTTATGATAGAAACTAATAACATAAACAGTTGGAAAGGACTAAGGAAGAGTTATCTACGGAACAGAACGTCCAATAAAGGCCGCCTCATACCGTTGGCACATAGAAGCCGGCTATTTCGTCTGCCAAAAAAGTTCCCTGGCGATTTCCAACTATTGATAATCGATACATTTTTTTCCCGAATGGTACTGCCTCCTTTCGGTGTACTATGGTGATTGATCGATAAATATCGATATGTATCGATTGTCGATACAAGTCTGCGCCATAAGCGTTGTTTACGGCATCCAGGAGGACATCGATTGAAAGTGGAATCGATTAATCGATCAGTTGTTGATTACAAGCAGCTTGTGTTTTGAGGGGTGCAGTCGCATTCCATAGCAAAATATTGCATCGGAAATTTGATGCGATCTGCACGTGTATCGCATCGCCATTCAGTCGTCAAGACTAGTTGGCGGGAGGGCAGTTTATTAAACAACACGAATTCGAAATCAGAAGGTATTTGGCGAAAGATTTCCCTTCTCACACTCCAGGAGATCGTCCCCCCCCCCCCCAGTCGATAGATTGGATTTCCACACATTTGACAAACCTCGCCGAACCGATTTCTCACCTTAATGAACTTCGATCTCTTAAATCGCGTTCTGATATGGATGAATATTGCCTTTCTTGGCGACTGGATAAATGATTTTGCTGCCTCATTTGCCTGCCAGGTTTTCCTTCCGCCAAGTTCTGACATCGGTTATTGATGGAATCCACCGAGTCAAAACGTACGATTCATGATCATCGGTTGCTCATACATTTATGCTAATTTGCTTTTGGAGTGATTTGAATTGTTAGAATGATGATTAATTTATTCAAGTGCGCATACGTTACACATTAAATTCTAGATTTGGCGAAATTAATCTTATTTCAGCTCGATGCGTTCGATCAAAGGAGACGATATTCGAATCGTTTGATACTAGAATTAAAACACCGGAAATGAATTGTAGTCAATAAATTTCAAGGCCTTAAGTGCGATTCATTGGAGCTAATACGTTATCAAATTCTTATCTATTTTCAATAAATTGTAAATGAATGCTAAAAGTGAAACGCGCATAGTGACTTTTTGAGTTAATTTTGCCATTTATATCCAATTACAAAGAGGCATGTTGCGTAAAATTAACATTACAGGAAGATGACCGTCTTTTTAGTGAATCAAAATTTCTCTCTATTATAATTTTTGAATTTATATAAATTCTTTTTTTTTTCATTGGCGAGCACATGGTGATTGAACCATCGCCACAACAAGGCCAGGAAGTACCACTCATTTAGCATTACGTTGTGGGCACCTGTAAACCAAGTCACGGAGGCGAGCAGCATTGTCCACGCCACACCACCACAAACCCGCTTATAAGGTGGGTTATATTCATACATCATCTCAGGAGAAAGAAACACAGAGAAAGAGAGAGATAAAGAAAACGTCCATGCCTAAACCGGGATTCGAACCCGGGACCAACAGCCTAGGAGTCAGGAACGCTAACCATCGTCTGGGGTCTTATAATTTTTTTAAATATATATATGAGGGAAACTGAAAAAAGTAACAATTTCTTCTACGAGTTCTCTAACTGCCAGTTTGTATCATGAAATAGGACCACAAACATGGTTTTATTGTTACGTTTAAACTTGGTTGTAAATAAAGCGTTCAAACTTGATTTCAGATAATGCGTTTTTGTTCTACCAAAGATATTTATTTAATTATTTCAAAAGCTCAGAATGTTGTATATAACGCCATTATTTCCCGTCAATTGGCAAAAATTATTTTATCATAATATAATGTAGAATTCAATGAGTGGGACTTGATGACAAAAAAGAAGTAGGTCTTCATAATTTAGAAGCAGGAATCGAGCTGAATACTCTTAGAATTGGCATGCCACCACGAGAAACATCATTTCACATGGAGGACATTGCAACTACGATCTATTTTTCTCCCTGCGCAGCATGTCCTTTTTTAGACCATAAAATCCAACCAACCAACTCCCAGTTGCCATTAATGAACCGACGACGAATCCCAGGTTGTGAGTCGGGGTTCAAACTCATTACCGTTTCAAAACGAGAGTGAACGTCCTAACCTTTTAGGCCATCACGGATGAAAGAGCCAACAATAAAAGAAACTTCATTGAATTGTATTTTTGTTCTCTCAATGAATAAGCTGCTAATACGTACGGAGACATTTTGAAACTAAACGAGTGTCATAAATGCTTAGTTAAAAAAAGAGATAGGAATCTCAAAAATGCTAGACCCCAAAAATTAGAGTATGACATCCTGAAGATGATTGTTGTTTCAGATCCTCGTCAAAGATTGCAGAAATAATTCTAAAGATTGCCTCACCATGGTATATAGTTCAGTTTCATCTTCGTCGGATAGGAAAATATTACACGCAATAAAGTTTGATTGCCCATAGAGGGCGCTTGATGAACGGCGTGCCGTCTCTGCGTCTACTTCGTTTTGGTCTGAAGCCGATCCTATTTTGCGACTAATTTTAGCTGGAGATAAGAAATAGATTATATACAATAACCCTGTATGAAAAATTCAATAACTTTTCCGAAGAAACACCAGTTCCGACAGCAGGGTCAACGCTAAAAATAAAGAAGGTCCTGTTTGGGGTACTAACAGGAATCATAGACAATGAAATACAGGAAATACATGAACAATAGGAAATACATGTTACACTTCTGGCTTCAGTGTACACATCTGTCGGGGGTGGTCAATTTGGATTTTTCTTGATTATTTTTTTGTAATATCTGAATACTCTATCTATGAAAATCTTCTCGGGAGGCAACTTACATGGGGAATATTAAAATGTCTTAAACCATAAAATTAAATTTCCTTGCTTACAGTCGTAAGCTCGTACTATTTCAATCGATAACCATCGGGTTCGAACTCATCTACTTATCAATAAAAAGAGAGGAGTGTTGCGGTTTGCTGCTTTTTGCATTCACTATTATTAAGATTCTTGAATTCACTTGGGGTTTTTCTTGGTTTTCTCCTTTGCTATGTGTTAATATTTACTACCATCTATAAAATGTCTAAGGCAAAATTTTGTACGTTTGAGAGCTTCTACACACAATATGCTATGATATGCATCATTAAAGATCTATCTCTTGTTGTTCACACGTGTCTGGAATCTAACTAAATTTGAATATTTAACTATTCTAAGGTGATTAATCTAAATGTTGAAAGATGTAATGTATATTATTAGATTCCTTGCGCCTTGATTTCAAGAATTACTTTTCAAAGGCAATTGATCGCATCTAAGCGTAGATAATAGAGAATTCCAGGAAAATCCCGAATTACCATTGGGCAAACAAGTAGGCATAGTTTGTGATATCTATTGTTCAAGATAAAACTTAATAGATAGATTTTTCATTGCTCAAAATCTAACAAACACAATGCGGAAATTTTTCTCAGCAGATATACTGCAGAAGTTTACTATCTATCTTTCGTTTTCAATTACAACTCATATCAAACCTTCCCTAATTCTTTCCGCTAAGTGGTACACTATGGGTTTTTGAAAGCCAAAAGTTTATCGCCGTCAAACGACGTTGAAAGATCAATGTTATTTATATTTTATCGAATGTTTAATCCTATAATTTCCTATAATCCTATAATTTTATTAATGAATTCTATAATTTTATTTGAATATGTTGGATAAAAGTAACTTGTATGTCAACTTTAGCATAAATTGTTTAGCCAAATATAGCACCAATTTGGTCACCAAAAAAATGTAATTTTATGCTTCTGTGATATATATATATATAAAATCCTACTTTACACCCCCTGATTCTTGCAAGCTCTGCATCATTTTATTCATATCTAATTATTAGTTTGTGTAACTTTTATTTATTGTCATATGTGTTGTAACTAATAAATAATGAAAGGTATAATATTTAAATGTTTTGAATTTCTTTAATGGGTTGCACATTTTTAAGAAGTCACTAATAAGCATACAAAATATTAATAAATTTAAATTTAAAAATTATTGGAGAGAAAACAATATTGAATTTATATATTAGCATAAAAAATATTAAATTTAAATGTGATTATAAGAGAAAGTGCATTAAAAAAATATTCATGCAAAATTTAAGCTAATAAATTTGGTAATTATATATTATACAGCCTAACATTTTTGCTAAAAAATATTTTCTCCATATAATACAAATTTTTTATAATTTTTTCAAAATATGAAGGAGAAAAATGGACCATGACTTATATTTTGACCTAAACAAATGGATAAAACTATATTTCAATTCCATTCCAATTTTTTAGATTAGAAATTTAGGTACTTGGCACTGTATCTGGCCATTTCCAAGAAAAATATGTTTTTAAGTTTTGCGAGATTTATCATCATATAAATTAAAAGTATCAATTTGCTTCAATCAAGATAGAATTTGGTTTTTAGAAACTCAATTTTTTCCTTCATGTTTTGAGAAAAAAATTATTTGAGTATTTAATAACATATTTTTTTTTTTTTTGGTGAAAGTGGTCGACGGAGTTATACTAGAAAAAAATATATAAAATGTGAGCTTCAATATAATAAAATTGAAATATTTGGCTCTAAATCATCAAATTTTATAATCTATTTTTTTCGCGGAAATGTCATTTTGATGGACGATATTTTACGTAAGTATAATATGTTTATTAGACTGATTGCATTATACTAAATGTTCTTTCATTAATAAACTGAGAAGTAGTTGTAGATGATAGTGATAAATGAAAAGAATAAAATTTAAGATGCTCGTTTGGGGAACAGTCTTAACCTCAATAAAATGGGAGGAAAAATGTTGCTGTTATGTTGCTGCACGTATGCCTTTATAACCAAATGCCTTTCCTTCACCTTCAACACTCGTCCACTTCAAAGGCCGCGCCAAAACAGTTCCTTTCCATGCTGACATACCCGCCGGAATGACTGAGCACCCCTCGTTTGGCAGGCTATCCAGAGAACAAAAAACACTCCTCGAATCGATTCAAGAAAGAATGGTGGGAAAGACACCCAAGAAAATTCTTAGATGGAGAGTGATCGCAGTCATAATGGACGACCACCCTTAGCCCCCGTCCTATACATCAAGCCCTGGTATTCAGAACACCCGCCAATTCAAATCACCAGGGCCCTCCCGATATTTATTGGCATATTTCTGTTATCTTCGCAGACCGTTATAAATCGGGTCCCGCGAAGTCATCTTTCCTACTCCGCGAGATATTGTTATTCCTGTGTCTCTCCGGAAGGTGTGTGGGATTGAAAGTAAGAAGGAGGGATGGCATTCATTTTAAAAATTTAGCTATAAAATAGTGGCCACTTGTAGTATACGCCATCATTTTCTTCCACTTTAACTGGGTCTTCATATATTTCATGCATGTATTCTTTCCACCAGTCCTATTTTTCATCTATGTACAGCGAAGAGAGGGACCGTCGAATGAATAAATTGCCCTTTTGTGATGGATTGTCGGGTGGCAGTCATTTCGTTGAACACAAAATATACAGTTTCAAGTCTATGTACTGTTTGAAACATTTAATATGACGTGTGTAATTGACAATAGTTTTGCTTTAAAAAAAAGAGGTTTTGTATTTCTGAAAAATTTATTTTAAAATAATTTAAAATTGTAACATTTAATCCAAGATCTTAAGAAAGAAAGAAAAAGTAAAAATATATTTTATACTTAAAAAAAGTGCTTATTTATTTGAGTGTCTCAGTCATTCTGGTATCTAAATTCCTTCTATTTTAATTATTAATCAACAGTTTGATTGAATACAATAAAAAAAATTGAAAATACTTAACATTATATTATTTTTTTGTTAAAAAAAAATAGAATTCATAACTTTAGGCTTTAATTAAAGTAACAATTAAGTTTGCGGCTTTGGCACAAAATGCCACCGAGCAGACGTGCCCAGTTCCACGTAAACCCAAATAGAAGAAGACGAAAGTAACAATGAAGATTAAAATTTTAAAAAATCTATGTTAAAATCTGTGTACACATTATTGAAGAGATTTTAATACTCAGCTTATATATGAATGATTATTTCAGAATTATCTGCGTTATTTTATTCTTCATTTTATTAAAAATCGACTTCGTCAAGATCGACTAAGTCAAAGGCCTTTTGTACGAAATGCATGTAACCTAGAGACAAATTATATACCATTTCGATAAAAATTTACTGTACGGTCACCCTTTGCGAATTTTCCAAAATCTCGCCATTTTGCACAAGCAAAATTTGAAAAAAAAGAAAAAAAAAAAAAAAAAAAAAAGAAAAACAGAATATTGAAAAATATTACCTGTGCGAAAAAATTGTTTGGCAGAAAATGATATTTATCGCCAAATGTTGAAAAATTGCACCAAGGGTGACCGTACAGTAAATCTGATCCTACCGTTTTTACTGGACTCTATATTTTCTGTGTATATATACACTGAAAATATTTCAGTGCCAACTCAACCTATCTTTGGCTTTTGGTGAAGTTTAGGCAATAAAAAATCACAAATTTTGCTATATTTTGTGGTTTCTTACTCTGGGTGATCAATGCCTGTAATGTTTCTTTGAGTGTAGCTGTAATTATTAATTAAGTATAAATAAGAAAATAGTAACTGAGTTGTAACAAATTTTACTGTAAAGTCATAAGCTTCAAAATCACAGTAAAGTCACCCTAATTTTTGCAAAGTGTAAGAGGCATATAAACGTGATTTTGAAAGGTTGCAAGTAGTGATGTTTCGTTTCAGGTTGGTATTGCTATTTGCCGACTTAATTGCCTGCACCTTAAAAATTCTTAAAAAAAAATAATAATCAGTGTTATCAATTTATGTAATCAATATTAAGGTTTACAACAAGATGCACTTTTTTAGCTACGATTTGACTTCATTGTATTTCGACAAATGATACCACCTGATGAAATATCGAAATGGAATTAGAACACCAATACTACTGTCTCTTTATATAAAAGAATTAAAGAAATTTATAAAAATTTTATGAAAGAATTAATATCAATTATAATTCTCATTAATAATTCATTTATTGACTTGAGATAAACATAATCAATAAATAAATCAACAATAATTTAATTTATTGTTGACAAAAACTTCTTGGACTCCTTTTATCAGAATTTTAATATAAAATAAGTTTTAAATTCTGTTTCACATCAAAACAAAAAGTTTAAAATTAAATATGTAAATAGCTTTTGAAATATTTTAGTAAATTAATTTATATATTTCACTTAAAAATAAATTTATCATAATCTTTATTTTGAAATCTCAATAAAAGGGAATATAATTTTAATAAATTAAATTTCATATATTTATATTTATAAATAAAAACACACATAAAAGACACACAATTCTCGCAAAAGTACACCTTTTCAGTTTACCGTTTGGAACTCGTAATCTACTTTTTTCCTCTTTTTATATGCAATCCATATTTTTTCTGCCTTTCAAATAAAAATAAATGGCATCGAAAAATCACTAAAACCCACCACAGACAGATTTTTTCCCGATTTTTTCTCTGCGTCAGAATTGTTTCAATATTTTACTCCCGATCCGGGAAAAATTCAATTTGAAATAAAAAGAAAAATTGGTGGGTCGGAAAAGTAAAAAGTGAGCGCGCTGAAGAAGCGCCAAAAAATTAAAATAATAATAATAATACACTCCGAGATGCATATGAAAAAAATGTATATATATCAGAAAGAAAAAAAAGACCCAAGTAAGTAAGTGCGTGGGAGAAAGGGAAGGAAAGAGAAGATAAAGGAGAAAGTAGTTCTAAAAGAAAATCTTGCGCGCGCATGGGCAATTAATGACCGATTCCCAACAACCCCCTTCACAACCCCGTCACCGACGTGACCCTTTATAGCTGCCCCGCATCCGTCAAAAAAAGAAGAAAAATCAAGAACAAGAAAGAGAGGGTTGGTCTTATTCCAACCCCCTCCCCCCAAATGCCCCCCCGAACATCTCTTCAACCCCTCGCTCCCACACACCTCCATCCGATCGATACAAATCCGGTTATCGAAAATCAAACGCAAAAACCAAAACCAACGTCGCCGTTTTATTGCGTATGGAAAAGGGTGGGGGGAGTAAAAGAAAAGAGAGAGGAATGAGAGAAAGAGAAAAGATTTGGTGTGGGGGTCCCGAAAAATGAACGTCCCGGTCAGTCACCATAGCAACCGATCCATTCTCCCAATTAACTGTCGATAAATCAATCGGAGCTCGCGGGGCCAGGGACACTTAGGGGAGGATTAATTGAAGCTGCTCTTTCTCCACCCACCCCCGATCTCGGAAGAGAGGGAGGATGGAGAGAAAAAAGAAAAAAAAAAGTTGGGGGTGGCGTGGGAAAACCGCAGGCCACACCGGTGGCGGAACCTTGCCTTTTTCCCCCGCAGTGGCTTTTTCGTATTCTCATCTCTTGAACTGTTTTCGGGTATTAGCTCTAACGAGAAGCAACTCTTGTTTGTTTCGCCAAGAAAAGAGTGTGTGGAATAAAATGACGTTTCGTGGAGATCATACATCCCCACCCACACCCAACCGAATTAACTATTATCGGTTTCGGGAAATTTTTGAGTGATACGCGCCGCACGTCTTTTTGATGCTGTTTTGCGTTGCGAACTTAGAACATTACAAATACAACTTCTCTCGATCCAGTTTATCATTTTACCAAATCTGAAATAAGCGAGGAGAAAAATATAATGAATTAAAATCCTTTTTCTCAAAACGCGTTCACTTTCCCAAACTTTCTTTGATTTAATTGATTAGTTGAACTTTGCTCCATTGTGATGGAATTTATTAGTTTAGTTTACCATATTTCAGTAAAAAGCTGACACTTTTTTTATAAAAGAAAAATGCTAGAAAAAATATCAATATATATAATTTTTTTAAATAAGTAACTTTCTCGACAATATGGAGTATTTGGAACATAAATAAATATTTACAGTTCATGCTTTAGACTGGCAATAATTTTATTTTAAATATAATCCATCATAATTCAAATTAAGGATATTCTCTATTTCTTTATAAACAAGAAAAATAAAAACTATTATATAAATTATCAAAAGCAACGTTTCTACTTAAGTGTTAAAAAAAAAATTTATCTTTTCAAAACTT
Organism: Latrodectus geometricus; assembly: GCA_026290005.1. Lineage (NCBI taxonomy): Eukaryota > Metazoa > Arthropoda > Arachnida > Araneae > Theridiidae > Latrodectus > Latrodectus geometricus. The sequence goes on from JAPDSC010117711.1 coordinate 31,767, forward strand.
ATACTTGCAACATAATATTTTGTCATTCTAAAGTAAAAATTCTTAAAATTTCTAAATTTCCTCGTTGTGTTGATTATGTAGAATATTGCAACATTAATAAAAATGTAGAACAATTAGAAAATTAAATTCCTTGTGGCCATCATCAAGTATTAGCTTCACACTCCGAAATTAAATAGACTATGACTGGAATTATTAGTTGCTCAAAAGTTAGATTATACTTTAGGGTGCTCCTTTCATTCTTGCCAAGTTGTGATCGTGATTGATCGTCAAGCTGGGAAAAACCTAATCGTATTCTGATTGCAAAAGAACAATTGATTGTTCTATGCCTACAAAAATCGCCAATGAAATAGATAGCCAAATAAAAATAGCCATGTTTAGCAAGGGGGCACCCTAAAATATAGTTTTACCAGCTCAAGGTCATTTTTTACATACGTGGGCAAATTAGACCGAAACCTACTGTTGAATGTTAACTCCGAACCGTTACAAACTTCCAAGCTCATTGAGGGATTCACACCCACGAACTGATAAACTAAAGGCTGAAGCGCTAACTATCCGGAGCTACCAGATTGAACATGCTATGTTAAAATCACTCTTGAACAACGAGAAAAGAATTTTGCGTTGCACAGAAATAACTGATAAGGTGGGTGCTTGAGAATTTATTGATTCTTGCACCTATATGACACATAAATAATGCTTCCTAGCTTAGTTCTTTTGGAAGGGCAATATTTTATGCTTCCTCTTCACTTTATTAACTATAGAAATTGCAATATTGTTTCTGTAAAAACAATTGCAATATTCAGTTGTTTCTCTGATAACAGTACTGTTTCTGTAAAAACAATTGCAGTTTCTATTACAGAAATAATTGTTGTTGTTACATTGAAAAAATATTATTATTACATTGCAAAATCCAATTGTTTCTGTAATAACAATATTGTTATTACAAACAATATTATAATAACAATATTTAACAATATCTTTATAACATGTAATAATAATACTTTTTCTATAATAACAATTGCAATATTCATTTGTTATTACAGAAATCTTGATTCGCTTATGTCATCAAAAACGTGAAATCAAATATAAAACTGTGGTTTAAATTATGAATTGACTTAAAAGGAGTGGAAATTAGTGAAATTGGTATGAGACTTAAGTAGGTCAAGTTATCGGCGTGAAATTTGGTTATTAATCGTATAAACATTTCCAGGTTTTGTAATCGTATAAACATTTCCGCCAAATTTTTCATGGAATTATATCTTCATGGACATATAAAGCTATAAATGCTTGCTGTAAGTATTAGTCTGGGGAAAAAGTAATCGATTATTTTTCGGTAGACGACTGTAGTGATCGATATCTTATTTAAAATTGGAATGCTTATACAAATACAAGTCCAATGCAGCAGTCTTCTGCTTAACATATGCTATGAATAGAATCAAAAATGATTGTTGCAGCTATTTCTCCATAACAAAATTTCTAGAAATTTCCCAAAAATCAGTACAAATATTACAATTATATCAAGCCTAATATTAGGTTGGGGAAAAAGTAATACATTATTTTTTCGGTTGACGCCTGTAGTGATCGCTATCTCGTCAGGTATATATCAAACAATTTCAGATTTATGCTCGTTGGAAAGGTGACATTTGACACTAAAATATCCTCTTGCGGTTTTTTGTTTGATTCATTCAGTTACGAGTACAAGGTTTTAAAAATGGAAGACAACAAACAGAAAATTCGATACATTTTCTTTTTTCTCTTGTTACGGCGAAAAAGATAGCCGGGTGACTAAAATTGTGAAAGGTGTTTATCGTCCTATATAAGACTGTAACAACCAGTTACGTACAATTTTTGTTTTCTCGATTCCGTTCGGGTAGTTTCGATGTTAGAGATGCACCTCGCATGTGGATACAGCAGCATCGAGAATGTCTATAAAATATCAAAAATAATCGAAGTTGACCGCATGTCAGCAGTCGTAACGCGCAAGACCTAAAAATCTACTTGAAAACTGTTTTAATCCTTTTTACAAAGCGAATCCAAAAGAAATTATATAAAGTTCACGTAAAAATAATGGATTTCTTTTTCCCCAACCTAATATTTTTTTATCCTATGCCCATCTTCAGCAATCTGTGCCATTCATTGACGAGCAGACCAATAAAGTGAAGAAAAAACATTAAAATAATTAGCGTCCTTAAAGTAGTTATGATGTCTGAATATAAGCATATATTTATGGTAAAAATTTACTATACGGTCATCTTTGGCGACTTTTCAAAATCTCACCATTTTTCACAAGCAAGATCTTTAAAAAAAAAAATTTTGTTGTGCCAAAAAAAAAAATGACGACAATCGGGTTACCATAAAATGTTATTTATCGCCAAATGTGGCAAAATTTCGCCAAAGGTGACCGTACAGTAAATCTGATCCATAATGGTTAATGAAACACATATTTTACAATTGAAACATACGAAGTTAACATTTATTTTAATTTATTGTGTACAATAAATGTGTTAAATGGGAATATACATTCGCCCTTTTGAGAGAAAATTTATCTTTTGAGATTGTTTTATATTTCTTTTCTGTTTGAATCTTTCGATTCATTTTTAAGATACATTTTGTTAATTTATCCTACAAAAGCATTATTTTAAAATTTTTCTGAAGTTGGATAGTTTCTTTTTGAGTTAAAGTAAAACAAACCGTTTGGTTCAAATTTTTATTTGTAGCGAGGTAGTTGAATTCTCGCCTTTGAATCTTCTAAACTATGGAGTTTACGAACCGGATGCACTTAAGAAGAATTTCTTTACATTTTTCTTTAAACTGAATTATTCAAAGGAGCAATTAAGGAAAGGGAAGAAGCTATGCTGAAATAGAATATTTTATCTAACATTTACTTAAAAAAATATTTTTGAATTTATATTTTTTTTATTCTGATGAAAAAAAAAACCATTCATATCTTAAACTTCATTTCTCCATTTCTTTTTCGTTCCCATTTATAACACCACAAAAAAAAAAGCATTTTTTTTAACACTCAGAATACGTCAGATCGTTTCCTACATGTAAACGCATAAAAGAGTTAAAAAAAAATTCCCTGTGTTCGAAATTCTTTGTTTCATTAAGAAGTAATTAAAATTTGCGCCTGCTTTCGTTATGCGCTAATCAGCTTCCTTTCTAGCATTGACATTGCGCAGTAAGGCATAGGCGCTAGTGCTAATTTCCCTGACAAGGCCTAGGCCTTTCCTTTTTATATCACTTTCGCCAACGGAAGAAGCTTTATGCGAGAAATAAACTAATCTTTTTAATGTGGATACCTTTAATTTGAATTCTATTTTTTTTTTTCATTTGTTCTCATTCTCGTGATTTTTTGTGGCATTTTTTTTAACACCATAAGCTCTTTTTCAGGTAATTTGGGTGTTAAAAACTTAGAGAGTGGCAGCAGAAGATCCCGACTTGTCGCCTTCCTTTCGTTTTTATTACCTTTTTTTTTTTTTGCTCTTCACTTCAGTTATATTATGGGTTGATTCTTTTTAAGGTGTTAGAAATCGTCTGACACGAGGAACATTATTTTACAAACGATATTTGGCAAGTGTGTAATGATATCTGGCATTGTTGCAGCAGTTGATGCTACAATGTTCCTTCGGCTTTCTTATCATGTCAAAATTGTTATCTTTTTGCGGGTAATGAGAAGGAGTCTTAACATTATACGTATAAAAGACTCTTTGAAATAATTTTGAGTTAGCAAGTTGTCGCCACAATCTGTCTTTCACCATGGCTAAATTTTATTTTTGGCGTGATGACTGGAAAATGGTGTAATTAGATGAAATATGATTGCAGGGATATTAAAAACGTCCTGAAATTGCACTAATATCGCTTTTGACTTCCATATTGTTGACAGATGAATCTAAATATATGAATTTTGTTATATTTGTAAATGGAATGTCAAGCTTTGAGATATGGAAATAATGTTATGTCACTCATGTGTTTAATGTATAAAACATAATTTTAAGCTAACCTGATGTTATTTTGACATTTTAATCAAGAATATTTAAAAAAAAGTTTTAATGTTTTAGTTATTTTTTAACACGAAAACTGAAAATAATCCGAAACTCTAGACTTTCCAAATAATATGTACAAATAAAGGACTCACACACAACACATTTCTAATTTTCAAATAAGAAATATAAAATTAGAACATTATAAAAATAAAACTAATAATCAAATAAACAAATATATTAATAGTATCACTTTAAGAACTTGTGATTTGAAATATTTTTAACTAGCGCAAATACAAATTTTGAATTGAAATATTGGTTCTTTCAGTGGATTCTATGAGTAAAAGTTCTGACTTGGTTATTCAAAGTTACATAAAAAAAATTGATTGATTTGTCGCTCATTTTTCGAAGCATTTATTCGGGTCATTTTCTAATCTCACGAGGATTAATTAAACCAGGACCTTTAGATTAAAGTAAAATCGGAACTACTACGAGAATTCAAACTTAGGATGAGATTCAAACCCACGATCAGATAGTCAGCACTCTATTCCATTCAGATCGGCTACATAATAAAAGTAATCCCATTTAGGTATCTGTATAGTCATTTTAAACTGTTGTTGTAACTCTGTACTTTCCTTTACCTAGCCCAAAATTGGGCTATATCATTAAAAGTAGCCAGATTGGAATCTTCGTAATATAGAAGCTAGAGCCAAGGAGAAAACTACCCATTATTTGGCAACCATTCCCAGAGGTATCATTTCACATGGAGGACAATGCGACCAGACCTGTCACCTTAAGTGTTCCCTCAAAACGTGGTCCAGGTGCCTTAAGGGAATACGTTAGAAATTCAGTAAATCGAGATTCAAATTTACAAGATTCCGATAATGAAAACGATGCTCTAAGCGTGGTTTCCGAATCTAAAACTGTAACACCCCCTACAATATCATGATAAAACTTACTCTAATTGATCACTTTTAACGCAGGTTGATAAAATGTCTTAACATTTTGGCGCTGTATGATTCGTAAGACAAGTAAAGACAAATATTAACGAATAATACAAATGGTTAGACAGGTTTAAAAGTTGTTAGCTAAATAATATGATATCAATAGATTTCCATGTGCTGGCGTTTCATCGCAGGGTATACTATCACATGATACCGCGATTATAATTCTAAACTTTAGATCACTAGATCTCGACTTTTTTTTGTCAGTAATGCGTATTTTACAAATTCCCAAAGGAAAAAATTCTACGGCATTATGCCAAGTTGATCAACAACTAGTTCAGTCTATTTTTATGTGTAACACAGTCAAAGGAAAGGAAAATTGTCTGCACTTAACACGTGAAATCAATGTTCATAAAAGAAAAATTTCCTTCCATATTATAAAAAATGAATTTATACTATGAATAAATCCCATAGGGTATTTTACACAGGGTTTTCCTTATTTTCCGATTTATTAAATTTTAAATGTGCCAAACATTTTAAAACATGTTATACTTATGAAAATTCTCAAGTTTGGGATAGAAATGATTTCCATAAATTAATGATTTCTATAATTAATGTCATGGCTAGATTATTAGAAAAAATATTATATATATTAGAATAAAATATTTTTTTTATCTTCTTAGCAAAATTAAAAAATTTCATTGAAATTGATGAATTTTAATTGAAGGATATTTCAAGCATTTACTATGAATAATGCTTTAACTGAACGGTTGAAGCAATTTTTTTAAGTTGAGATTATTCACACACACACACACATTTGTATTTAATGACTATAAACCCCTTTTTTAACTTTAAGATTTTATATTATGCTATAAAATAATGAATAAAAGGTTATGAAATTGAAATTTTATTTCTTGACAAGATGTATTCTGAGGATACTATATTATTTGAAAAACTAATCATTATGTAAATAAAACATAAAATTTATTAGTTATAATTATTTAGTCTTTTTTTCAAAAAAAAAAAAAAAAAAAAAAAAATATTGACTTACAAATTAGTTATGACAGCCGAAATAGTTTTTGTTCATTAAGATTAGAGCTATAATTCCATATTAAAATGACTGAAGTGAATCATCGAAACCAATGCAAACAGTGTGGATGTTTATCTTGAGCAGGAAGCAATTGAGCGCCTGCTGTGGCCATCTCGATCACCGGACCTTAACCCAATAGAGCATGTTTTGAACAGTCTAGGACGACGTGTAACTGCTCAATCCTCTTTCTAATCATAAATTAAACATAAGAAAATCATTTGGTAACGTTACATTAAATTTTGGCAATTCCTAAGCAAACATTTTTAACGCGAGTGTTTAAATTCTTAAACATAGATATTGATATTTTATTTTACTAAAATAATTCACTCGCTATAGTAATTAAAATTTATTATTGATTTCACGTTCTCTCGTTCTCACTTTCTCAACAAATTTGTCCATTCTCAAGCATTTCATATCACACGACTTAACCCTTCTTTACGTAATGGTGGAAATTTCCATCATAACCTATAATGCTCAAAAATTATATAAAAGAACAAGTTCACTTTAAGTGGATCGTGTTTGGATACCTTTTTAATGTCCATTGCATAAAAAGAAACATAGCTGTCAAAAATAAACAAGTGTCATTATCAGTGCTTAAAGTTGTCTCATTCCGCTGTTTGTTGTAGTTGCAATAAACGTATTATTTCGTTTATAATTTTGTTTTATTATATTAGAGTTTCTATTGCTGAAAAATTGAAAATGAGTGGAAGAAAGGTCACGTGTTTCTGTTATTTTTCCTCTTTTATTTCTATTTAGTACTAACATAATGATCTAACTTTGGATGATGATGGAAATTTTTAGCACATTGTTTTTTGCTAAATTTATACTATAAATATATACTAAAATTTTTTTTAACCATTTTTCCTTTAATTTTGAACATGAATTATATTAACTTGATTAATTTCACCAATAAAGAAAAAATCATGCAAAGAAGGGTTAAAATAATATTACAATCAACTAATTAAATGATAAAATAAATGGAAACGGAATATTCAACATTATTCTAAGTATATACAAGTAAGCATATATATATATATATATATATATATATATATATATATATATATATATATATATATATGTTGAGAAGAGGGTGCTAACTCAGATGTGACCTCATCATCTGTCTGCGGATCAAAATGACGAGATGCTTGTTGATAGACGAATACCTTAAGGTATAATCTGGGGCTAACCTGAACAACTAAGCATGCACATATTTATCCAACAATGTACACATAATAAATGTAGTAGTAGTGTATAATTGAGTTGTTCGGCATTGTGTGGAAAACATAATTTGATAATTTTCAAACAAATTTATTAAGCAATAATCGAAAGAGTCCCTTTTTAGCACAGATGTGAACTTAACTGTTATTGGAACTCTTCTGCTCTCGATTTCAATTGAGTATCTTTTATATAAGGTGAAATTTCTGAAAGAGCAAGAAAAGGACACGAAATTTTAAGTTGGGACTTAAGTACATAAGTAAAATAAGGAAGTATTCAGAAATTTAGTATTTAATTTAAATCAGTTGTAATCAACAAAAGAATTTATTCTCTTACTACAATTTACAGTTCTAATATTAGACATGTATATATTTTATTTAAATATGATAAATTATACTGATCGGAAATTAATAAATTAACATTGTATTATTAGAACTCATATATATATTTATTCAGTTATGTTCCACTATTTATTTTGTATTTATTTGTATTTGATTTGCATTATTTATTTGTATTATTATTTATATGTATTTTTAAAAAACAACAAAATTTTTAGATTCTTATTCAAAGATTAAAGCAAAAATTATATCCATTAGAGTGATTCGTTTTCAAGATGGACTTAATGCGAATTGTTCTTTTAATTTCTGGTTTTCTGAAACAAAACCGAATTATTTGAGTATATGTGGCCCTTATGCAAACTAACAAGAGGATAAAAACTAAAGTACTTTTGTGAGAGAAAAAATAGAAAAGAAAAAAAGGTCATTCTTGAAATTAAATTTTTTAAGAGACCGATTTTAGATGTTCATGTATGTATAAGATCGCGACAAAACCGCAACTTATTAAAAAGAAGGGGGTGAGGCAGCGGTGGGGGAGGGAGTTCTTTAATTAGCTCTGTGTCCCTCTTTACCTTTTCCCAAATTAAAGAATTAATTAACTTTTAAGTCTCCCTCCTCATTTTCAATGCAGAGTCTCACACAGGAGTGGAAACAACTACTTGGGAAACATTTGTTACTCAGTAACTGGGAATATCCATTAACTGACCTGTCCTCATCAGTTATTTCTTTCTGTTCTTTTTTTTTAACTTTTCCTTATCAACGGTTCTCGGAAAAAAAGAACGGTTATCAGAAGCGTTATCACTCACAGGTAGTTATTGGATAAATCATTTAATTAATCGGTCGGGAAGATGTACGGGGAGGAGCAAAGCGCTCTAAATTGTTTTTAAGAGGAAATACTCGGTCCGAATATGTCTGTCAAAATGGACGCGGTCAAAGGAACCGGGTGCCGAGAACGATGATGAAGCGGTTCACTTATCGCTCATTATGTTGCAAGTAATTGATAATAAAGTTATTATTATTTACGTTTTAAAATGTAAATGCCACATGCCGCCGTCATAAATGTGAAAGTTAAATATTAAGTCGTCAAAAGTTTTATGCATTGGTTCCAAGAATCCTTATAAAATGATGGAAAAGTTATTTTGTTTTTCAATACATTCCGAGTTATTTCTGTTTTTTGACCTAACTATATAGAGTTCCGTATTAAAACGTGTAAAACATTTGTATTAAAAAAAAAATTGTTATTCCATTCAATTTAAAGAAACAAATTTTATATGCCTTTATTCTTGTGTATTAATTTGTAACAAGTTAATAACACGTTAAACAACCAAGTATAACATGTTAAACTATCAAGTAACAAGTTAATAACATTCTTGTGTATTAACTTGTTACTTAGAATTAGCTTCCGAAAAATGATAATTTTCTTTTAATACTTAATTCAAACTTAATTTTTTAAAAAATTAATTAAATTAATTAATTTAATTAAATTAAATTAAAGCCCTTCATTTTAATGATTTCATTTGGTTATTCAGATTTTTGACATTGAAATTTTATTTATTTGCTTAACTATTGATCAGCAAATTTACATAGTCAGCTTTTGATTCATTTCTATGCAATTAAATCGATTAATCAATTCATTCATCTAATTTATTTTAAAGAAATTTTGCTACGTAAGGGGAAATTTTTATCAATATGGCTTTTGAATTCTTAAAACTTTGTAATCTCTTAAGTAATGAATTAAGTTTTGTGTTATTAAGATCCCGTTGTCTCAATGTTTGAAAAGAATCTTGAAAGATCTCATTGATCATATTTAAGTAATGATAGATTATTTCCATGAAATGAAATATTTTCTTTTAAAAATTGTTGGAGTTCATGTCAAACTTAAGTGAAATTTAATAATTTTTCTAATGAAAACACATGCGAATTTTTTAGTTTCAATTTTAAAAAAGATTTTTATTCTTTTTTTTTCCAATACAATAATATCAAATAGTTTTGGAAGTAGAGTTGTGTAAATATAAATTTACTTCTTTTTACAACAAATTGTTAAACGTGATAAGTCATGGAAATAAATTAATGTAAAAACTACTTAAATTTACAATTAACTTATATAAAATTTTGTGAAAATTTATGAGCTTCTATTTTTAAGGAATGTTTAGTTGCAAAAGTATTAATTTAAAGAAATGTTATTTGACTTTGAGAGGGAAATTCGAAATCTATAAAAATTTTATAAGTACTTCCAGTATAAAATTACAAAATAATGAATTAATTTAATTCAAAATTTGCTAAAATTTTAGTTGTAATTAGGATTATTATTAAACTATAATAGCATTTTATTATTTTTTTCACTTAAAAATTGTTATATTCTATTATGATACATAAAAAAATGTTCGTCAACACACGCGATGCATTTTAAGTACTTTTTTGCGAATAAATAATTCTCCAACACAATATTTAATTTTTGAATTAAAGTGGAAAATATAGTTGTAGTATTAAAAATAAACTCAAAAAAAGTACTATATAAAATTGGCACTTTCATAACCTTTTGGAATATATATAACTAAATATTAAGTACTAATTTGCAGTTTTGCTGGAAATTACAAATTGTATGCGCATGAAATCGTTTTGAGCGTTTTTGTTGAACTAGAATTCCATTATTATGCATAAATCTAAATAATATTTTACTATAATAAAGGAAAATGCAATTCTTTTTATAATAATATTCATTTTGCGTATAAATCAATTGTCCTTATATTAAAATTATTTAAAAATTGACTTTGAATTTAGCCGTTTGTAAACTCTTCAACAAAATAGAACCTTTTTATAGTCCACACAGTGGAGATTTTTTTATAAATAAATTTTTTTTCTGAAATATGTAACAGAAGTCTTTTATAAGGCAAATTGGCAACATGTACTTGACATCAAATGTCAACAATAACAGATAATTTGTCCGGAATTTATTCTAAAATTTGCTGTTTCTGCAACTGTTCGTGCATCGTTTTAATAAATAATGTTTAGTAAGAAACAGCTTCGATTATACCAAGAAATAAATGCAGGTTTTACAGGGAACATTGTAACTCACTCGCCAAAAAACAAAACTCTGTATTAAAATAAAAATCTAAGAGACATTTTTTTCAGAAAATAATACATATTAAGAATGCATCAGGAGCAAGTTAGTGTGATAACTTGGTGTAAATGCACAGATTTTTTACATCCTTTCCTCAATATCCTTAAACAAATCATTATTTAATCAAATTGCAAGATGTGTGTTTCAGTTTTAAAATCATCATATACGATTTGGGAACGACAAATTGCATTTCTTTTATGCTCAAGTAAATTAATTTTTTTTTACATTAAATTAGTCAATTACGGGTATAATTACATTATTTTTATGCAACCTTTATGATTGCGAAATATTATCTATATCCACCTAGAAATAAAATTTTAATTTATTTATTTCCATAAATGTCAATAACCTTGAGAAAAAAATCAATAATCGATATTTTATGAATACTCAAAATTTCTTTCTCGCTCATTTATTTAATTTTTCCATTTATATTCCGAAAGACGTTTGTGATTTATGTTTATTATGCTTAACATTTGTGGCATTCAGTTTCCAAATCCAAACACCTGCAAGCTTGAAGCACGTGGTTTTGTGTTTACTTCTCCAGCTGATACGGACACAATGTTAGGCATGCTCGTATGCTATCGCCATCTAGCGAAGTAACGAATTACTATAAACCACTGCCGTTTTTTGTAATGAACGCGCTTCTATAAGATTTCAACAGTTGTTTCATTTGAGATAATAATCATGCCTTCGCGAAAGGATTTATTTTTTAAAATGTATGTTTTTATTGGAAAATTGAGCATTTTTAAGGAAAAATTAGTAATAGAAATGGTTTACCCTAAATTTGAAATTCTTCTTATAAGCAATGAAAATATGTATTAGTTTTTCCATAAATTTTAATTAGATTTCAGCGTAAAAGTAAGACATAAATTCTTATTTAAATAAATTTTCCTTAACTCTGTCAGATTATCGTTAGTAATTAAAATATAAACATTAATTACATAAGTTGTTTATCTTTAAATTAATAATACATACTTAGAAATTACGGGTCGAAAAATAGTTTTTGCTATATTTCTCATTCTGGGAAGTTTTAATTTTCAAAATTGGTAACTTTATAATTTTAATATTTCTCAATACTTGAGAGTCAGCATTTCAAAGAAATATTTTTCTAAAATTAATAGTATTTTTAAGAAATTTAAATTTTTAATTGTTGGATTTTTATTATTTTCTTATTTTAATAATCTTTTTAAACTTCATTTTAAAAACTAATAAATTTATTAATTTTCAGAGATGTGACCGTTGAATCGGTAAATTTAAGTACTGCTCGAGACAAACGTGTACTCGGAAAATGAAAATAACTCTTTCCCCAACTGTTGCCACAATTTCTCCATTTTTAATAATTTTTCAGCCAGTCCCTAAATTATCCTATAAGATCTAAACTAATTACATTTAAATTTCATACAATGGAAGTACTTTTCATCTTTAAATAAATTTTTGGGAAAGGGTTATAACGGGATTCACATTAATAAATAAGCTATAACTCGAAAATATCTTAATAATTCTTTAAATTGCTTAATAAAATATTGTAAAAGTGAGAAGAAATATTTTTTTGCTTTTGATAATTCTTTAAATTGTTTTTTACTTGCAATTTTTCTCTTGAGTGAAAGATCTTTATTTATTTATAGAAAAAAGCTTAAGAAATCATTTGAAAAAAAATTTCATTAAAGCAAAATATAATATTTCATAATTAAAATTTCTGATATATTTTTAATTATTCTGAGTATAGGAAAAGAGATTTAAAATAAAATTTCATTATAATTAATAGCATAAATAATTTATCGGATCATTTGATTCAATAACAATTCAGTTGTTTATATTTTCCTTATATTTTCATATTTAAAATAATTTTTACAGTTATTTATTAATTTATAGTTTAATGTAAGTTATTTCATAATCGTAATTTACTAGAAATATAAATTTACCACAATTTTAAAGTATTTACAGATACAAGTAAGAATAGGGTGTGTTGGATTTAGCATTCAAGAAAAGTTTAATTTGTTTATAAAATTTTATCATTTTAAGTAATAATGATGAAATAGATCGATTACTATCTAAAGACTATATTATGCGAAGATGGTGTAACTTCTTTTATCATATATGGCCTTTTCTAGGTCAAGGAAAAAGAAAAGTAAATCGTATGCAACTCACGATTCTTTTATCGTAGTTTTCAAATTCATGAATTTAAATGAACGCTTTGGCGTGTATGGCTCAATCGTTTATTTCATCTGATTTAGTCTCTCAATATTGCTTTGAAAAGAGAAAATGAAAACAAATCCTATTTCAAGAATTGGGTGTAACAAACTTGTTGGATAACTTTCATGTTTCAATACTGAGAATATGTATTTCGGTTTTTGAAAAAAATCTTTGTAATTTTTTCATTTCTTGTTCTTTATCTTTTTTCTATTTGTTGCCTCAATTAACTATAAACTGAAAACGTTTTCATTAGATCACAACAATAGATATAATTATAATATTTTTAAGCAAACAAATTGTAATGAATCATAATTATTATTTTTTGATTTATTTACATTATTAAATAGAAACTTAACTGCAAACAAATATTTTTTTAAATTTCCTATTTTCATCACGTTTTCTAATCTTGTATTTAATGTATTCATTTTATTAACTAAATATGAAGATTTAAAAATATCTATTGTTTGAAAAAAAAATATGTGAAGCTGTGATAAAAGGATTTTAATATAAATTTATATTATTAATTAAGTGTAAGTGTTCTGTTATAATACTATTATAATTTTCAGCAAACACGAATTTTAAGTAAAAATAAAATGTAATTCGTGGGAAAAGTAATTTTTGACAGCAATCTTTATACAGAGAATAATGACTTTTACTTAAAATATTAGTTATGGTATATATATATATATATATTTATCAATATCTTCTAAAATATGGGCACACAACCACCACCGTTGTATTATAATCTAATCAACTTACATAATTCAATCACGAACCAATGAATGATTTTAAATTCTTCGGACTTCACAATCATGCGCAAGCCGTTTTTAATTAAATTTGTATTCCACCCCCAACACGAGGGAGAGTAAAGTTTCCGCCATCAAAAACGGGAAGGACAGCGAGTGAAAGACACTGTTTCCGACGCAATGAGGGAGAATTGTTTTTTTCTCTCTCCATTCAAGTGGATTTCCTTGCTGGGAAAGCTCCCATTCCCATCGTTTGTTTCCCCCTAAGCCTTGACCTTGCACCGGTCCATTTTCCAGATATCAGTGGAAGTGGCGGTTAAAAAGAAAACAAATTCTGCTTCATTGTCGTCGCCCATGACCACTCCATTTCAAGAGGCGAAAGATATCATTTCGAGATCCATGTGCAAAACTCACCAAACTGACGCTAAACATTACGAGTCTTCGCCAATAATAAATTGTTTTTTCTGCTGCTCAATTGTCATATTTTGCATGCACGATCGGAGACAACAATTCATAGTGGATTTCGAACCACAACAAACTAAAAAGCTCAAAATGTGGATCGAAGCCATGAAAAATAGGCAGGTTGAATAGAGTGCTTGCCCTCAGGCTACTGGAATTCAATTATATATATATATATATATATATATATATATAT